>OMPJ01027137.1:2788-15465 GCA_900312935.1 Carapus acus
CTCACCAGCCGAGCCTGCCGTCTCCAAGGCTTCAAGTCAGCTTAATCTTGTTTGCAGCAACCCCGCAACCCTCCCCCCCCTTCTCTGCCATGCCAGTCCTATCTCAGGTCTCTCACCCTCTGCCGTTTCTCCTCTCTCCCTTTCCATTCCAACCCCACCGTAACATCAGACTGTGGCATCAGGCCGTATAAGCTGAACCGCATTGTTGGAGGGCAAGACGCCGATCTGGGTGAGTGGCCCTGGCAGGTCAGCCTCCACTTCCTGGTCAACGGACACGTTTGCGGCGCCTCCATCATTTCGGAGAGGTGGCTTCTCTCTGCCGCCCACTGCTTCAAAACCAGCAACCCATTGTGAGTGCCGACTCCATATTGGTACAGAGCAAAAGAAATAATTAAGCAGAACCTTCTCTCCAGGCAGGTGCTATGACTGATTTTGCTGCCGTAAGTGATATCTATTCTTCATTTGATTTTTCATTTCGTTCTGTCTGATCTTTCGGATCTGCTCGTGCAGTCCTCCTCCGGCGACGGGGGGGGGGAAAGTATTTTGCACAACAGAGGAGCGCTCACACACCAACCGCAGGGTGTGAAAACGAGCCCGTGATGATGCAGTTAATTTGTGGAACCAAAGGCAAGGGGTGATGCGTGCACGTGTGTCTGTGTGTGTGTGTCTGTGTGGGGCAGGGGAGAAGCACACGAGGCACCCACAGCCCATTGTGTTGATCAGGGCAGCCTGTAGGTGGAGCACTATGCATGCACTTCCACCATTCTCACTGCTATTGTGTGTGAGATAGACTTAAGGCCAGAGCGGCTCTCCATAGCGTCATGTGTTTTTGGATGTGGGAACGTAGGGGTGATAGCTGCTGCACACCGGTTAGACCTCATGACATGTTTTTCTTGATATTAGTTCAAATTACAGTTTTGCTAATGCTTATCTTAAACATTTCCGTTCACCTGTAGTACAGTGGTTGGCACCAACAGTCACTGACACCGTCCGCTCCGTTTGCGACAGCATACTAGCCCCACCGGTTCGGTTCATTTTTCGGACGCGGGGAAAGCAAGGAGAACTTTGCATAAACCAGTCCAATGCATACAACCCTCTCAGTAACACTTGTCCACTCTGGCACTCCCAACAGGAACCATGTTCCGTCCAGCTGGCAGACCTACAGCGGCATGCAGGACCAGTACAAGCACGACGACGTGCAACGCCGCGCGCTGAAGAAGATCATCACCCACCCGGATTATAACCAGATGACCTTTGACTACGACATTGCGCTGCTGGAGCTCAGCCAGCCGCTGGAGTTCACCAACACCATCCACCCCATCTGCTTACCCGCCAGCACCCACGTCTTCCCTGCAGGCATGCCGTGCTGGGTCACGGGCTGGGGCACCCTGCGAGAAGGAGGTTTGCCTGCTCCACACCACACCACTCCACACCACACCACATCACACCGTCCCAGCCATCCGGCTTGTGCTCGTTTTCCAGTAACTGATTATCATCCAGATTTTTCATGACACTCTGACATCTGACAGGCGTATCATCGTCTGTCACAGCAATTTCTCTCTGGCTTGTCCCAGTGCCTACGACCCTCCCTATCAACTTGTGCGCGCCACCGCCCCACCCCCGCTCATCTCTTCGCCTTCATCGTCGTCTCTTTCTTCATCCTCCTCCAGTGCCCCTGCCTCTCCTCTAATGCCCCTCACGTTTCTTGGTTTCTCCCTCGCCGCGCGTCCTCTCCTCGCTGCGTCGCCTCCTATTTCTCTCATCTGGTTCTTATCTGCTCTCTTCCATTAAGTGTGTATCCATATCCATACATCAAGACAGACGTCGCCTCTCATGGGAAGCCTCTTAAACCTTCATTAGCCCACCCTAATCCAGCCAATTGACGCTTCTGATGTCGGCGATGAACACAGAGGTCACGTGAAAGCGTGTCTGACCCTCTTTTGCTCACACTGTGGCAGGTCGCACGGCCAGGGTCCTGCAGAAGGCGGAGGTGAAGATCATCAACGACACAGTGTGCAATGTGGTCACGGAGGGCCAGGTCACATCCAGGATGCTATGCAGTGGATTCTTAGCCGGAGGCGTGGATGCATGCCAAGTAAGGAGGCTCAGTGGGTCTGAGGTCGAGGGTCAGAGACTGAGTAAAGTGCCTGAGAGAGATTTACCCAAAACCTGATCATACCGCCTGTCTGCCCCAAACCTGCTCTCCAGGGAGACTCTGGAGGACCCCTCGTGTGTTTCGAGGAGACAGGAAAGTGGTTCCAGGCTGGGATCGTGAGCTGGGGGGAGGGCTGCGCCCGCCGGAACAAGCCTGGTGTCTACACACGTGTGACCAAACTGAGGAAGTGGATCAAGGATAACACGGGGGTGTAATGGCACCGAGGGGACGGAGAGGACCCCATGTTGAGACTAATGGCATGGAACGACTAAGGACGACTGTGGCCTCACTGCCATCGATTCAGTTAGTGACATGCCCTCTGGTGCATAGACACATATACTTACACATACTAATCACACACGCAAAGACTTTTAACCACTCGGAGTGAACTCTCCGGCAGACATGATGGAATCTGCCGTGTGTGCTCAGGGCGCTCCTCATATTTGTCCACTGGTGTTGGATGTTGATGATGATGATGATGTCATGTAATCACTCTCCACTGATCAGATTTCCCTGAAGCAGAGATTTATTTTAGATGCTCCAAACAAATTAGTGTTTTTGAAGCAGGTGAAGTAAGGCGTCCTTTCCCCCCTTCCTTTTCCTTGAAAACACTGAATATTTGACCCGTGCAACTCACCATTTTGCCACCAGCCATCGTCCAAAACATAGCTTCATCTTAGTTTAGCCGCTGTCCTCATCATCACGCAGCTGCAAACCCGCTGGCCAATCGAGTCCTTGTTTTGGGAAGCTCATTTCCCGAGAAGATCCGTCCCCTGATCCTGAGGGCGCACTATACAATCCACGATGCGCGTCATTGTGTTGACAGTGCTCACGCTTTGTTAATGTTTGATTTCCGGGCCGCATTGAAGGCCCTCTTTTCCCTCTCAGAGTGTCTTTGTATACAGTGTTGCCCTGTGACCAGCATACAAAAGGAGACCGGGCTCGCAGCGGTAGCCGATGTTCACATCGCTTCCCTGTTCAGTTTGGCCGTCTGAGAAGTTCAAATCTGCTTCCAACAGCGTAATTACGGCAGACAGACGGGTAAAAACACTCGTGTGATGTTTGACAAACGATGACGCAAGGCTGCAACAATTCTGAGATTGTGTTTAGCTTTTGATCTGTCCAGCGTCTTAAATCAGCATCTGTGTGTTGTGATGTATTCATACGTGCCTCGTGGCCCCGGCTGCTCGCCGACTGCACGGCTGAGCAATTCGCTCTGCTCAGGGTGGCTGGTGATGAGCTTTAGATCCTGAAGGATTTTGTGCATGGCTCTGTTTCCTGCTTGAGCTTGGCGTGATTGGTCTCCACACACAGACACACGCACTCGAATTTGCACACACACACTCATTCACGCATTCATACACATCTACACACACCTCGGAGCATAGTCATTTTTCCAGCTTTAGCCAGAGGCCTTGAACTCTTATTCCACTCACCCAAACGGTAATGCTATATTTTAAGTAATTCTTGATGAATGGGTATGCAAGTCAAAGATTTTATGATATATTTATTGAAGGTTTTATTGAAACAAATTAAATGAGTCGGTGTCGGGGACTTTGATGGAGACACAGGGCCACAGCTTTTACCAAAATTTTTATGACTTATACGGGTCATGATTTTATATGTTCTTATGTGTGGTTGCATTTTCGTATGAAAGATTTGTTACAAATAAACAGTTTTTATTGCAATTTTTCTCATCTGATTCCTCATCCCTAGATTAGGGGCCCTGGTGAATTTATCCATCTTGGATATTTCCCGGGCTTGATAAACGTGCATTGTCGCAACACCTCATCCCATCTCGCTATGGAGATGTAATGAACGTGTTCCTCTCCTCCCCACCATGACAAGCGAGCGTGCCGAGGGAACACAGGTGACAAGATGAGCACATATTGTTGTGTACTACCTGCCTTTGTCTGCGCTCCATCTTATTACCCTGTGAGACGGGTGTGTTGGCTTTGGGATACGCGTACACGTGTGATGGGGGGGGTTGTGCCATCTCATCTGTCTTCATTAAAAACAGCCGGGCACCAAGGGAAAAGCAAAACCAATACAGCAGTGCTGCTAATTTACGTATTCATTAGCTTTTCTCCATGGAAAGATTTGTTTGTCGCTCTTCTGAGTGAAAACCTTGACGCGCTGGTGGAATTTGAATCTCAGGATACTCGGCAAGTCTCGTTTCAGTACACCACACGCTCTAAGTTAGGCTCTCCATGCTGCTGATGGCACTCTGCTCAACAGAGGAAAGTATTTGATGTCGTTTTGCGTGTTCTTCAGAATTTTATCCAACCTGGTTATTTTGGCATCTCTACATCATAGTAGAGGTGGTGGTGGCATTAGTTGTGAAATTCTTTCTCAGTGAGCCAGCCCCTGGTATTTATACTAAGAGCTCTGGATTTGACTCAAGATTCTTAGATCTCCTGTGTCAGTCGAATGGCTGGTTTTCAGAAATTCTCACATTCTCCAGGTACTTTCCAGGCAAAAACTTTATGGCCCTCTCAACATCTGTGAATTCTTGAATCCTCTTTGTATCTAGCTCACATGTCTTCCTCTCTGTCTGTGAGTAAAATAATTAATACTCTCTGTTGTTGCTCGCTTATTCATCCACCAATAGTGCTGATTGCTTAGCCAGCTGCTCGAGGAGAGGGAATCTCCCAAGGTTTCTTCGTTTTGCCTTCAATAAACCTTGGTTCAGCAACCCAATTAATTCCCAACATGTATGGAGTGAACTGAGAGTTTTATGAACTGAAATCCATTTTCCCCTAAGAAATAATGTTAATCAATTCAAGTCTTTCTCATGAAGGATACATAAGTGGAATATGCAATACGTACGAGTATTACACAGATGTTAATAGTTAAGCACAAAACAATTGGAGGAGTAACCTAAGTTCCAGCATCCATTATAGGTTTGGTAAAACACTCCCTTGGACTTTGCGTGTCCCAGAGACATATCATCAAAGGTGTCCTCAGGACTTGGCTGCATGAACCAAGACATTTTTTGCCATTGTTTTGTTTGCCGTCGCAAACGAAATCATATTATCCGTAACTTGGGAGTGTCATGACACCCGATTCCATTATTTCAAGTGTTTCTGTCTCCTCGAAGAGCTTGAGTGTGGGTGGGGAGATGTATGTGCTTGTCTTTGTAATATTGTCCTATGTGCACAGAACAGATTGGATTTCATTTGATTTGAATCAAATCCAAATCCAGTTGCTGCTGTTTCAACTCCGCAGGATATATATTTTAAGTGTCCATTTCTTCATTGCGGCAGGACTTCTCTGTCTGTCCTCCACTTGGATACCACAATCTGGATGACTGAGGACCTACTGTGAGAGACCTGAACTCATCTAAGCACTCAAGCTGGGCCGTTCTTTATCGGAAATGGTTTTATTTAAATATAAATATGTGTACAAAGGTACAAGCAACGACAGCTCATTTAAGCAAATCAAATTCTTAATACAATATTAAAAGAAGAAAACATGGCAATTAGTTAAGTTCTCAGGAGAAGCAAGAAACTGCATTTAATGATTGATGAACGACTCTGTGGAGAGACATCAAACCAACCGAGATAGAAACATATGTGTATAAAGATACTTTACAGTAGAGCAGCTTACACGCTGTACATTAAGGCTTATATAAAATATAAAAATAAAGACAAGCGATGATGTTTGCCTTCTCACTTTGAGCGAACTTTGTTCTCAGCGTTTTTCAACGTATGGCAGTACGGGCCTCAAAAACTCAAGACTTCCAGCGTGTGTGGAAGCGGAATGCAACAGGGCCAGGTGAAGAGATGTGATGTCTCAAAACGTGGAATGGACGTGATAATAAATGCTGAAGAGATTCACGAGACACATCATTTGCATGCAACAGAGAGAAAGGATGGGCGTATCCGTTTGTACAGGTATTCATTTTGTCAGGGTAGTACTGTTTGTTTGTAAACATTTCGAGATTTCATTTGATTGAGCTGAAAAAACCACGCGTGCCGTTAGCCTCCGGGGGCCGACGGTACGCGTGTCACCACCACCTGAGCCTGCTGAAGCTGACACTGCATTCAAGTTTTTCCAAGGTCGAGATTGCCATCTTTTTTTTCTTTTTTTTTGTTTGTTTTCCAAACCATCGCTAATGATTGTTCTCATCTCAGCCTGCTCTAAATTTCCCCCTCAAAAAAGCCTCACATAGAAACCATGGACAAACTTGGGACAGTGGAGATGTCGCCTAAATCACTCTGAACCCTCCACACCTTGTTCAATTCTTATCATCTTTGGGTTTTCATGGCCTTGCCCTTTTCCAACACGGTACAACATGGAGTTGACTCACAGTTTCTCATGAAAACGAAGGCTAAGATTCACAATAGTTTTGTTTCACCTCCTTATCCGCCACGAGTGTGGCTCCTCACACGGACATGCCTTCTCTCAAGATGATCTTCAGGAATGCAGCTCAGGCCAGGAGGATTCACCACTGACTTTTCATACAGTGTGAGTGCCTGGAGAGCACTGCTTGGTCAGAAGAGCCTGCCTGTTGTGCAGAACAGTTAATAGCCGTCTCCGCGGACAGCTCAGTCTAGTTGATGATAGACACAAATGTGCTTAGAATTCCTTTCGCATGCCAACATAACACCAAATGACGGACGACGATAGGTTGTTCACTTCGGTCTGTTCCCCTTGTTTTTGTCTTGTGACTTGTGTTATCTTCAGACTTACTGTTGACACAAAGAAGGCCGTGGGATGTGGGTGAGCAAACATCCCTGTTGTTGTTGCTGTTGTTGTGTTGTGTTGTTATTTTTTTTACCACCCAAAGCCAGGAGATGCGTCCATGGGATTTGTTTTCCGCTCTGCCCTTGCGCTGACAGCTCTCCAGAGGTCTGGGTGGTCACCTGGTGAGGTATCACACTGTGGTAATGAGTTCAAGTGGAACAACACAATCTGCTGAGGTCATCAGCTCAAGTCCTCCACAGTTGCCGTGACTGCAGGTCCTGTCTTCCTTCACAACAAATAAATTAAGGTTGGTTATTCCATGAACTAAATCGCACGACTTCTTCTGCGTGCGCACCTGAAGGATGCTCCATATAAAGACTGTTCGTGTTAGTCCTGCCACGCGCGTGTGGAGATTACGATGCTTATCTTCGTGCTGCTGTACGCTTCATTCCCCCTTCCCCGCTGGCTTCGTGTCCACTCAGACATGAGTCTGCATACGTTGTGAAGGCCGGCCGTAGTCAGACTGCTGAGAGGACACTTGCGACGATGCGTAAGAGAAGCGTGATGAACTGGACACTTTGCTCGCCTGATCCGACTGGTCGTAGGTGTCCACCTTCTCGTAGGAAGTGGGTTTCACGTAGCTGGTAAAGGCACGGCCGTAAGGAGCGGGCAGGTAGGCGGAGCCACTGTAGAGGGGGTCAGTGGGGTACATGTTCGCCGGTGGGGTTGTTGGCTGCTGGGCCGCTTGCTGCGGTTCGTAGTTGGTCCGGGTCACAGTGGTGGTGGCGTATCGGTTAGAAAAGTCGTAGACGCGGGGTTGCGTTGCTTGCTGACCATATATGGGGCTCGGGGAGGGCAGCTGAGAGGGTGTGTACACAGGTCGAGAGTTGGGCACGTATTCTGAGAATCCACTGCCACGGACGTCATGCCCACGGACGTTGTAGTAGCCATTAGTGGGGTCCTGCAAAGGAAACGCAAGATTGTTGAGCGAAAACGATCCAATTAAATGTGCAGCTGAGAAAATCAAGAGGGAAAGTGGTCCTTGCCGGCAGTGTCTTTTTTCTCTGTTTTTACCTTGATGTCCGATCTCTCATCCTCCTCCTCCTCCAGGAGGTCGCTGTGTTCTGTACGAGATGTCCCGGGAGACTCGCTGCTGTTTGGAGCCTGAGGGAAAGCCGAGCATTTTGAAAAATTACACAGAAGAACAAAAACTCTCCTGATTGGGAGAAGGCGCAGAGGCTGTCTTGTTGTGCATTTTCCACGGCACGCATCAGAGGGACTCACCATGGGCTCTTTAACGTCCTCCTCGTCGTCGTTGCCTCGCGTGGCATTGTGATCGCTGTGAACGATCTGAACTCTGATGTCGCTCTTGGACAAACGCGTGCATCTCTTCCCTGTTGAGACGCCCAACGGACAAACGTTTCTTATCGCTCGGTACCGCCATCTCCCGCGCAAAATATCACATGTTTTGATGTTGGGTTTGAGGGACAATCTGTGGTCCGTCTTTGCCATACTGACCGTTGAGCTCACCTTTGCCAGTGTGCCTGCAGCATAGTGAGACCAGCGTGATGACGCAGATGAGCAGGACGCAGCCTCCACATACCGCCGCGCTGACGATGATAAACATGGACAGTGCCTCTGCAGGAGTAGGCAAAGAGAAGGATTTTATTTTTTGGAATATTAATGTCTGAGAGTTGTAAGATCAAGGCTCGCCCTCCAAATATCTGGACTATTTCTAGACTCATCTGCTCAAAGCCCCACTAACTGTTCTCGCGTCGACACAAAAGCAAGACATCCCCCCGTCTGGCCATTGTCTCTAATCTCTCACAGTGTCCTAACAAGGCCCGACACGAAATGAAGCAATAGACAGTAATCTAATTACAGATTCCTGGAGATGCAGCGCCTTCCTCTGCAGAGCCCGTGGTGCTACATTGACGTAAATCACCGGTGAGAACCTTATTTTTGGTGTCTTCTGCAACAGAGGCAGACTGTGGCTCACTCTCTGCCAATTTGGCGCTCGGCTAGAGGTGGTGTGGCGCTCGGCTATCGGGAGTTGACAGGGAGTGGAAGACACGTGTGGCTTCCTCTAATTGACTTTTGTCCACCCACCTACCCCCCGATCGATATCCATGTTATGGGGCAAACATATTCATTAAAGGCACCATCTGCTGATTAAATGATATCGATTTGTGGGGGGGGTATAATTAAGATAAGCGCAGGACGGCCGCGCCACTTTCACCTAATCTGGCCTCTTGCGTGACAAAGATTGAGTGTGGACGGCGACCAAGTGTACCTTCTTCTTTCAGCGTGACCAGAGCGGTGGCAGTGCCGAAGCGGTTCAAGGCGGTGCAGTTGTAGCGCAGCTGGAAGTCCTGGGCCAGCGTTTCCGACAGCACCAGCGTGGACACCACGCCGTGGGCGGTGGTCACCATCTGCACAGAGTAGCGCCCGGACGAACCGGAGGACAAGCTCGTGTCTCCGAAGGTCCACACCTGCGGGGATGGAGAGGGAGAAGATGGGGAGGGTAAATGTAACGTCGCTGAACAAAGCGATGCAAGCTCACAGAGGTGCAGCTAAATGGCAGCTCCTCTCTCTCTCTCACTCTCTCTCTCTCTCTTGCTCTCTCTCTACCCCCACCCTTTCTCCGTCCATACCACCCTGCCTGCTCGCGCTTAAGCTGCCGCCCACGTCTGGCCTGCAGGTGAGGCCTAAAGAGGGTTAGGTAGCTGCTACAATGAAGTAATGCTCCTCTCCACTGTTTGCTGCGCGGGGCCAGCAGGGCGCTCGTCTCTCACTCCTCCTCACACCATAATTATCCTCTCTCCGCCTGACGCTCGCTCAGCGGGTCAACAGGGTCAGCTGAGTGATGCCTCGTGGGCCACTAATTGAATGCAGTTGGGCTGAAGGCTGCAGGAAGCTGCTCTCCTAAAGCCCACCCAACTGCACCACCTAATTTCTTTGGTCAGCCCGTGTGTAATTACGCCGCGTGCATGCGTGCGTGCGTGTGTGTGTCACTGTTTGCGTGGGTGGTGGAAGATGTGTGAGGTGTGTGAAGGTGAGCCAGAGCCAATGATCTCTGCTGCAGCGCCGGTCGCGGCGGCTCTAATTCAGCTATGCAAAGGTAAACACAGAGGCTCACTCACAATCTTCTCAGGCGGGGGGCTGCTGCCCACTCGGCATTCCAGTTTGCCCTTGGAGTGCTTGACGGCGTGTTGGGTGGCGTACGCGGTGATGATGGGTGGACCTGGAGCAATAGAGGGTGGAGAAAGAAAATTAGAAAAGAGAGGGGAATCATGCAAAAACTGTTCTTTTTTTAATTTCTGTTTTTTTTTTTAATCTGCCGCTGCCTCGGTCTGGTCTGGTCAAGTCAGGGCGTGACGCGGCGCCGCTCACCGTTCACAGTCAGTGTCACGTCCCGCTCCGCCACGCCTATGCGCGGCACGATCGCCTTACAGGTGTACGTCCCAGCATCCTCCTGGGTGACGGCCTTCAGCTGCAAGGTGTTGCTGTTGCTGAGAACCTAACAAAGCACAAAAGAAAAGCAGAAACCTGAATGAGACCAGGGAAGAAAAGAGCGGGAGCGAGGGGTGGATTCCAGAGGGAGGCGGACGGAAGAGAAGGTGGTGCCGGTCGGTGGCCGGTGATGAGGGCGGCGTGGAGGTGGGGCCCGCCGCCGTTACCAAATAAGACGATTGGGAGTTTAATTTGGACGCGAGGAGCTTTAATCACAGTGTTAAACACTCGTTGGGAGAGAGCGAAACAACGGGGAGGAGAGGGGGAAAGAGAGAAGGCGTGAGACTGAGCCTGCTGTCGGAGTGGCCGCCGTAATTAAACAGCGGGGACGGAGCGGCGTGAGCGGCCTCAGCCTCTGGAGCCGCCACGCTCGTCTGCTCGCTCACTCCTTAGCTCATTGATCCTGCCATTCCATCACGCTGTGATTAATCCATTTACCCTCCTGCCCCTCCTCCTCCTCCTCCTCCTCCCTCGCTTTCTTCACGCCCACGACACACACTCTCCATTTTCCGTCCCTCTTTTTTTTTTTTTTTTTTTTCTAATTTCCTACACACTCTCAAGAGTAAACCCAATTAATCCATTACCAGTGGCTGCATGAGTGACGGCCGAGCGGTGGAGGATGAGAGGAGCGCTGTTGCGTTTCCGTCAGACTGGGCCATATCGCTCACTTTGGGATGACAGCATCACTTACGGCGTCCCACCGAGTTCTTTACCGCGGCCGTTTTCTTCACCACCGGCTCGTAAATTACATTAGCTGCCAGGAGGAGAAGCTCCTGTGGGATGTCCGCTCCTTTGTTCACGCGTGTGTGTGCGTGTGTGCGCGCTGCGAGACTTTCACAGTGATGATGTGAAATAAAGGTGTTTTCTTCCCTTTAAGAAATTGCCTTTGAGGTAAATGGACACTCGAGTGCACTCAGGCTTTTTTCCCTTCATTTTTTTTTCTTGAGTCAGGGAGGAAGAGATGCTGCTGTAAAGGTGCCAGTAAAACGGCGCGTGTCCCCGGCTTCGGTTTGTCGGGCGACTGATCGCCTGATTGATTTAGCGCTTTGCGATGTTATGACGGCGTGTCAGCTGTCCTAAAGATGCTGTGCGAAGCTGTCAGTGGACAGACGTTTCTGCCAGAGGCTGTAGCCCTCAGGGAGAGTGGGGAAGGGGTGCGGGAGGAAGAGAAGGAGGGACGGTGGGTGTGTGCGTGCGTGTGTGTGTGAATGTGATGAAGATTCATCCTGAAAAGATTTGTCTGGGGGGAAAATGTGAGGGATTCGTGCCTGAAGGCCAAGTGTGAGTGTCTCCCCGTCTTGGGGGACGCTGCACAGCGCTAAGAGGTTTTGCCGCCGCCGCCACCGACATGGAGACATGATGGAGGTTTGACTTCTTACCACGCTGGAGCCGTGTTTGGTCCACGCCAGCGTCAGAGGAGGGTTGCCCGTCCACGCGCAGGTGAAGGCAGCGTCCATCCCCATGTCCACCGTCATGGGTGCAGGCTCCGACAGCAGTCTGGGGCCGACTGAAGAGGAAGAGAAGACACAGTGACCCCCCCATTCAAATTGTGCTGCACGGCTATGGGACAAAGTTTAAGTATGTCAACACTCACATTGGACATCCACCAGGGTGCTGACGTTGGTGCTGCCCACAGAATTGGACACCTCGCAGGAGACGGGGTCGGTGAAGTAGGAGTAGTCCACTGTCACCTCCAGGGTGTCGCCATTTGCCTCAGATATGGGGACGCCGCCTTTGGACCACCTGGAAGATATCACACAGGTTCAGTGGACAGGGAGACGAGGACGCGGCGGGGGTTATGGAGATATAGGGGCGGGAAATCATGTGTGTCAAAGTGGCTTTCAGACGATTTATGGCTCATTATCAAAACACGAAAAGCTCCATCTATGAGCCCAGCATCGCCTCGCTGTCTTCACTCTGCCGTCTTTGCCTTCGTCATCCTATTCAGATCTCTTTCCCTCTCCCTTTTTCTGAATGCCATGTTTGCTTATCGGGTCAGAGATGTTCAAAACAAAACAAACAAAAAAAGTACTTTCAGCACGCGCCCTATTTCTTACAGACAGTGGCGGAGGTCGGGAAGCTGCGGTGGGGGTGTACGTTCCAATTCGAGTTATCGTCACCACGACAGCAGAGGGTGGGTGAGGAAGAGAGGGGGAGGTGTTGTTAGCGCGTGGGGCGCCTTACCTGTATCCAGTGATTTCCGGGTTGGCGGTGGCTGCGCAGATGAACACGACCTTGGCTCCTTCCGCCACCGTCTGAGGCTGCACTGATAGAGTCACTGCAGGAGGGTCTGCACAGAAAAGGTGGGGGTCGGGAGGGG
>OMPJ01027149.1:1610-11844 GCA_900312935.1 Carapus acus
TACCCCCCCCTGGAGGTCAGACCCAGTCCTGCAGCGAGCGCTTGCAGTGGACCAGCAGTCGCGGCGCCCCTTTGCTCTGCAGCGTGTTGATGATGGCGTAGATCAGTCCCAGGATGCACAGCACCAGGACCAGCGGAATGGTCACCATCAGGATGTTCATGGTCCGCTCCTCGCTATCGTCCACCTTCAGCACCACGTCCACCTCGTTGGTGTCTTCCTCGCGGCCCTCGCGGTAGTCCTGGTCGTCGTCCTTGCCGGCGTCTTTGCCGGCGTCTTTGTCGGTCCTGTCGCGGTCCTTCCCGTCGCCGTCTTTGCCCTTGTCGCCGTCGCGCCCGGCGTCCGGGTTGAACGGCGGGCGGTTCACGTCCGGGTATTTGCGTCCGGCGTCTTTGTCCGTGTCTTTGTCCGTGTCCGGGTCCAGGTCCACGCTGCAGCCCATGAAGTCCCGCAGGATGGACTTGGGGTATCCAGGCTCACTCTTCATACGGTGATTGTCGAACTTCCAGTACTTGGAGCCTTTGTAGAAATAGGTGTAGGCTGGAGAGGGAGAGGAGGGAAGAAGAGAGAGAGAAAGAGAAAGAGAAAGGGCACCATGATCAATAAAAGGAGGGCAAAACACTTCGATTCCCCTCTGAACAACTCCGCCCGAGTCTCCCAGCACCATTCCCCACTTAACTGCCTAAAAGTTTGATATCGTCGAAGACTTTATACCTCTTAAAAGACTTCACTTTCCAGAGACATGGCATAGAACACATACACTCTCACTCACACACAGACACTCAGATATCCTCCCCTCTCCCTCCTGCTTCTTTGTTTCAGGCATGTGCCCCACCCTTGATCAACCCCCCTCCTCATCCACTGCTCTCTCTCTCTCTCTCTCTCTCCCTCACACACACATACGGGAGGAATGAGTCTCCTTATGTCCTCTCACCTCCATCATCGCTGAGGAAGGCTCCTTTGGGAGCCGAGGGCACCGACGACCCCCACACGCTGATGGGTTTGGGGTAACCTCTGTCCGCTGAGCGGGACTGCTCGTTGAAGCGCCAGTACCTGTTCGGGAGCAGAGAGGAAGAACCCCACCCGTGAATTTATTATCACTGAGACTAATGTATTTTCCGTGGCATAAGTGACACTCTCTTTCAAAGTTTGGCCGGGGGTGCGACTTATACTCAGATGCGACTTATACTCAGATGCGACTTATACTCAGATGAAATAATTAAAACATATAACTTCACACGCTTATTATTGTCACAACGACAACCGCGCAAGGGCATTCTAGACTTGTGTACCAGTAACTTCCACTCTTACACCTCTAAAATAAATTTTCTTCATTGTGGTGCATTTTGTGGCTGGTGCAACTTACACCCCGGGGCGATATATAATCCGGAAAATTCGGTTATTATGACGACATGTTTTTGTGTGGACGTCTCTAGGCAACAATGGCAGGTTACTTATGACCTTAGGAAGCTAACAAATGGCAAAACCTGTGCGTGAACATGGGACTCTGAGAACGCCGGACTGTACTTTGCGGTCTCGGGACTGTGATTGATGGTGTGATGTTTTAGATGAATGGCCGTGAAGTTTGGTAGATGTGAAATGGATTTGGAAGGTGTTGCCTCTTTACCAGTCTCCTTGGAAAAAGTAGGTGTATCCAGACGGCTCCCACCAGATGGCCGTGTCTATCCGGTCGTAGGGGATGTCTCGGCCATAATCCACCAGCTCCAGAGGGTAGCCGGGCTCCAGGTTGGCCTCCCGGAACAGCCAGAATCTCTCTCCTTCAGGAGGGGAGTGAGAGAGAGAGAGAGGGAGGGCGGGGGCGAAAGAGGGGGATAGACAGAGAGGGTACAGTATTCAAACAGAGAGGGGAAGAGAAGAATAGATAAGGGGGATAGATAGAGGAAGAGAGGGACAGAGTGGGAGGGAGGAGATACAGACCAACAGGGGATACACAGATGGATAGATTGAGAGACAGAGACGGAGAGGAAGAGGGGGAGGAGAGGGAGAGAGAGGGAGAGAGATTGATCTTATGGTTAATGGTCCTTGGGGCATGTGGAGAGTTTCCTTACAGCAACAACTCGGCTCGGCTACACAACCGCTCGCCCACACAAACGCACCAAAACACACACCCAGGCACACGCACACGCATACATTCATGCACTTCAGATACACATTGTTTAATTTGCTGGCCCAGATCGGACAGAGTAATTGAAAACGCATGGAAAAGAGCAAAATAAGCACAATAGCAGCAATACCAGATATGAAACATGTTTTTACACACAACTGGGAGTGTAAGTCAGGCCATGGCGCTAACGATTTGTTGGCCGGCAATCTGAAAAACGCGGCCCCGACTCGGGGCTCCGGGTTCGGCTGGTAATTGCGCGCCAGGAGCCGCCGCCGCTCCGGTGCTGGAGAGAGGCAGACTTCTCGCTCGCAGGAGCGTTTTATTGTTCTCCTTGGTCTGAGACTAGGGGGGGTAGGGGGGGACTCCAGGACTCCATTCCTCCTGGCACCATTACGTCTGTCCTCTTGGCTCGGGTCCCTCCATGCCTCCACCCAAGCATCCACCCACCTCCGGCCCCTCACTCCTCATTTAAAGCCGAAGCTCTGCCTGCTCAGCAGCTGGACAGAACAAAAGGTTGACGCAATGCCTCTTTCTGCCCCCGGGGGTGGTGGGGGTGGGGGTTGTGGGGCGAGTTCTTGGGGTGCGCAGACATGGTGCAGAATCCCATGACTCCTCCCGTGACTTTCCATGACCCAGTGACAGCACTTCCACGACCCTGAGCTGCGGTTCCTTCCTGTTGTCCGCTTTCTTTGCGACATAAACAAAGTGTGTTTGTGCGACAGATGGGCTCGCTTAGGCCGCTGCAGCTGCAGCTCTGGACGCGCAGCAGCTTTGAAGCCCTAAAATGCCCCATTTATTGACTCTCAGCATCATTGGACTCATCCTTTCATCTACCATTGTGAGATATTTGGTTAACCTTTAAATACTTTGGTGGCAGCTGCGCTGCTAAAACCGTAGTTTAAGGGGACTTCCAGGTTCCCCTGACTCACAGCTCCTAAACGGTCTGTCCACTGAAAGACCACGTTCAGTGTGTCACACTGGGCAAATTCAGACTGGGATCGCTGACTTTGTCCTTGTGTTAACTTGTCCTCACCCTTGAAACCTGTTAACCTAAAGGTTTAACGAACCTAAAGGTGACGATCAGTCTGCGTGAGCGTGAAATTTAAAACACAATGGCAAAATCAAAGACGGGGCCTTCGGACAAACTCGTCCTCACAGGCTTGTTGCAGGAAAATTACCTGCCAGACTGTAATGGGATGTCCTGTTATTACCATAAAGTTTGGACTTTAGGCCGAGACTTTTTTCTCACGATTTGCACTGGCTAACGGCCACCAGGGGGCAGTGCGGCCGGAAACGCAAAACCCAGACAGACAGGAGAGGAAAGTTTGACTTTATGAAAAAAGGCGACAAAGGCTTTCAGTGGATTAAATAGCAGATTTTCTAAGCAGGCATGTTACTTTTGTGTTAGTGTTTTGTTGATGCCGTACTGCCGATTTTCAGACAGTTTAAAAAAAAAATACAGATGCGATTGAAGCTAAGTTTGAAAAAATCTTGCATGTACCATCTTTCTGTGTAAATATCTCACGTTATAACATGATTACTTGTGGCTTATACTCAGATGCGGCTTATATATGCACAAAATTTCTTTTCTTTTCAAATTTAGCTGATGCGATTGATATTCAGGTGCGTTATAGTCTGGAATTTACGGAGACAGCTTCTGTCTGTATGTTGTGTGAGTAGACTCGGTCCCTCCCGCCCTTCCCGTCCTCTCTCCCTCTCCTCTCCTCTCCACTAATGGCCTGAGTGCCGCGATTTAACGCGAGCGGGTGACATCACCATCGCATCCTCGCTATCATCGGCTGTCCTGGGGTCTGCCGCCTTCGCAACCTCGTCGTCTCACGCCACTAACTTTCTCCTCCCGTCTGCCGATAGAGACGAGCCGCTCTCGTTCGGTGGCTCAGGATGAATAATGAGACAGATTAGGAGATTTATACGCTACTCATATGATACATCGCATAGCAGTGAGGCGGGGATGTGGACTCTACATCTTCAACATCATCCGCGGGAGTTGAAAAACAGCCCCTAAATCAGTTTCACCCTCTTAATGTGAACGCATTAAGGCATCCCTGGTTTAAAATTACCAGCGTGCAATATAACTGTGAGAGGGAGAAAACCAGATGGTGAGTGGTTCCCTACGCAGCCCGACGGCCATATTTATGCTTCGTGTGCTCAAGATGCTACAACTGCGCATCTCCCAAAATTGCCATAACCTGTAATGAGGAAACACACCTTAAACTCTGCCGCATCCTGCTGCATATTAATGTCTGCATGCGGCTGATTTACGGTAAAAGCTGGCTGCCGTTTCAAAGAGCGGCCATAACTCTGAATGCAGCTACAGCTGCGCACTGGCACAAGAGTAAACGGTGTAAACCTGAGCGCAAACATGGCTGTCACGGTAGTGAGGGACAACCCCCCCCTCCCCACCGTGCTTTTATTGTGAAAGAGACAGTGGGTGGCTGGCCACAGGCGAGTGTCCGCTGGCGTTTCTCTGCATACCTTTGAAGAAGACAAACTTTCCGTCGTGCCTCTCGTAGGCGGCGTCGATGTCTCCTGGCAGACCTCTCCAGAAGTGACTGATGGGCATGGGGTAATTATCCAGAACCCTGTTTCGGCGCACTCGCCAAAACCAACGACCCTGCGGGGACGAAAATTTAAAAGCGTTCTTTAATGTGTGTCTGTGTGTGTGTGTGTGTGTGTGTGCATAAGTTAGTATCAACAATCATAATTTCTTTCCGTGTTTCACTGTGTCTGGCTGAGGATCATCACCCAAAAACTGGCCCAAAGCACAAAGCAAACCGGGCAAATGGGGCGAGAAACAGAACCATAAACCTTAACGGGACAGTTATATGACTGGTTAGTGTCATATCGTTACGAGACAATCCGTACACACACACACACATGAAAAAAAGGTACAAACTGGTGTGGATGAGTCAGGGGGACTTGTGGTTTACAGGGAACTCTGACTTGATAAGTCAGCTAATGAGTGAGGTCATCATAGTAGGAAATAATGGTGGTCAATCCGACAAGTACAGCAGTACCTTGAGATACGAGTAATTTGTTCCAGGACGGAGTTCATAGGTCAATCTGCTTCTATCTCAACGATTTCCTAAAATTTTCTAAATGACTGGAATAATTTTAATCTGTTCCAGACATTTCTTTTCAGAATAATGGTGTTGGGTCCCAATTAAACACTTGTTGTGAACACAGCCTTCCCCTTGACGTTCGATGTATCCTTCCACTGCCTTAACCTTACTGGATATTTGTTCTCTTCTCAAAGTTCTCAAACTACCGATAACGAGCCTTGAAGTACTCTTCCAATGTACCTCCTGTTTGTTGTAGTCTCCAGTCGTCATAGATAGTGAGTACCTGTTCGCCAACTAGCACTGGTGTCCCCAAGGTTGAGTTGCTCGTACGTCAAGGTACTACTGTGCACTAAAACAAAGGATATTCAGACTGGGACGTACATTTGACTAACAATCGCAGATATTGGCTTGTAGTAACAGCCGTCTCCACCCTGTAGGTTCCGATGTTTTATCACTGCTCTCTTGTCGTCGCCTCCAGCCTGCCACAATTTGACTTTTATAAGGTGAAGTGATTTAATTGTCCGTGTCAGCAACACAAAACAATTCTACTGCGGTACGGCGTGAAAAATTACCCTCAACGCCTCTTTGAAACTTTACCCCCTACACGTCCAACAAATCTAACCTCATGAATTAGTGTGTGTTTGTGGGCGTGTATCTGCGGTACTGTATAGTGTGTGTGTGTGTGTGAGTGTGTGTCCCGAGAGCCAGCAGACAGATTTACGTCAGAAGCCTTCGGACCCATTCACAAGTGGTGAGTCAATAGCCCAGCTTGTCCTGGGTAATATAACCGTGAAATACTCAAAGCTTCTTCTCTCTGGCACGCACACCTAGTTTTGTCCTTGACACAGGACATGCTGGCAGACAGGGTGGCGCAGCCTGGCATGGGACAGGACAGACAGAATGGAGATGAGCTGGCCAGGACCACAGACTATGTGGGGGGAAATCTGGACACCAAAACAACTTTGAGCGTTCGTGTTGGACAAATTAAGACCGCAGACAGGTACGGACCTGCACCGGAACTCGGGACGCATTTTGTCCTCAGTTAACAGCGAGTAGGAGGGCTAAGAAAGTTCAGTCTGGACATGGTCCAACCGGGCCTGTGGCTGAAACCCAAGAACTCAGATTCTACTGAGCGAGGGTGAAACCCAAGAAGTGTCCCATCGCGCAGCTTAGTGGCAGATCTGCGACCGCAGCTAACCAGCGGTCAGCATAATAAAATAAAGCTCCCGGTGACTTTGACGTTTTGTTTTGACGTTTTGTATTTTCTTCTTGCTGCTGTTGGCCCTGGTGCTGCTTGGCGAGGCAGAATGCCAAACGTACGGCGGGTTGTGGGCCACACTCTGTTTACTTATTCATTCATTCATTTCTTAAGATGTTTTCTCAGGCTTTTGATGGTGAAAAAGACACACAAACGGCCACTTAGGCCCTTGCGGACACCTGACCAACGCAAAGTGGACGTATATCATTTGAGCGGACCATCTGGAGAGCAGGTCGGGAGCTCCGGCCCCACACTTGGGGGGGGGTGGGAGATATTCGTGGCTCGGAGGGGGACAGGCCTGGGCAGCCACACCGCGAATCTTGGATGGAGCTCAATCGCGGTGTTGTGTGTTTTAATCCACACGGTGTCAGATTTTAAAATGTCGAAATAAATATCGCGCACCCACGCCTAAGTCAGCGCGAGCTAAAAGGACGGTCCGGTGCTGCGTTCATCTCGCACACACACACAAAATGTTGTTTGCAAAGTCTTTCTTTGTCGGCCACGTCAACAAACCATCTGTCTGCGTCTCTGTGGAGACCAGCAGGGTAACCGGGCACTGCAGGCAGGCTGGGAACCCGTTCAAGATGTGGCCCACTGACTGTTGACAATTTGACCCCTGCTGTCCAATGACATTTATCACTGGAACTATTCTGAAAGTGAGGCCGAGCGAAGCCGCAGCTGCAGCAAAGGAGCTCTGGAAGCTCTCTGCTCGGCTCTCGGTCGTATCTGCCGAGCTCCTCGCCGGTCCGCCCCGGCGATACCGGACCTCCCGTGACCTCTGTGTGTGAAACACATCGGGACTTATCGCGCCGGCTATGTTTAGACCGCCTCTCCCTCACCAACGCTTTTTTTCTTGGATAGTTCAGGTCACTTGTTTCAGAGACACGGTCCCTCGGCAGGTCCTTCTACTCAGGGAATGTCCATTATGTCCGCTGGTGACCTTCCACGTGTCCAAAATACTTATCAAACGTTCCCAGACCACCAATACGGTGCTTACGAAGTCAGAATTTTATGACCATAGGAGTGAAGCCAGACATATTTCTGCAGTTTTAACATAATAATCACTTTTCTGTCAACCAGCTCATGTAGTAAATAGTCTTGCCAGCACTACATAATATATTGGCACCGATTCAGCGCTAAAACGAGCACATTTCTCGTGTCATGTACGCTGACCAGGAATCATTATCGCTGCGATCGGTGCAATGACTCAACACTAATGGCGATGCGCCACCACGGCGGTCTCTCATGGCAACAAAAGGTCTGAAACGTATTAACAAGCCGAGCAGCCCCGGCCTCAGAGCGGCCAGGCTGTTTGCATGCTGGCAGGGAAATAAAGGTAAAGCATAACTAATGGCCGCCCGCTGGCTAGGCCGACATGACTGATTTCTGCGGGTCCTGAGGCTGCTTAAGGCAAACACCTGACCGCGCCCGGCCATCTAGCAGCATTCCATCCCGTAAAACACCGGGATCGTTGGTTTACGACGCACACGCGTCTTATTGAAAGCAGACGGCTCGCTGGCCGAGCGCGTGCCATCCAGTTCCCCACAACAATAAGTCTTCTCCTCACTTTTCCCTGTTGTTCTTTCATATTCTACAGTATTTCACCCTTCCACTCACCTTGAAGACGAACATTTCTCCACGCAGCATGGCGACCGTGTCAAAGTTCCCCTCGCAGATGTTGGGACCGTAGTGATCCGGCCTGTCGGTGGTCCTGGGGCGGTCCGGTTGGCGTGGGGGCACCTGTGGTGGGCGAGGCTCAGGGCGGCGGGGGGTCACGGTAGGGAGGGCCGGAGTGGGACCGCTGTCTGGCTGACCTGCAGGGACGACATTTGAGATGTTGATGTTGAGATGAGATGGAATGTTATGACATGATGTTGTGACATCTGTGGTTGTCCGATGTTTTCAATGACAGGTGTTATGACTTATGGTTGTCCCAGCTCTGGCGGAGCACTGACTAAGCTATTGTGTCCACACTGGAAGGTTCCCGTCTTGATCCTCGTCAGTTCCAATGCTACCCACACACCTTACTGAGGAGCCCATTGTCATGCGACAATGGGTCAAACGCGGTTTCTCAGAGGATTAAAAAGGTACTGCAGTACCTTGACATACAAGCAACTCAACATAGGAGTCTTTTGAGATACGAGCCGTCTCTGGGTCTATATTTTTGTTGGGGATACGGGTTGTTGGGGATGTATGCGTAATCCGATTTAGGAGTGGTGCTTGGGGACACCAGCACTAGTTGGTGCTACCATGAGGTCTTGCCCTATCTATGATCACTTGGAACTACGAGAAACAGGAAGTACGGCATTGGAAGAGTCATTCAAGGTTCGTCATGGGTGGTTTGAGAACTTAAGAAGAGAGCCAACATCCACTGGGTGGTGAGGCATGGAGAAACATCTAGTGCGGACGCTAAGGCGACGGAAGGATACGTCACACTTTTAGCAGTAGGCGTTGGGAGGAAGGCTACAGATGTTTACAGCAAGGGTATAACTGGGACAAGACCCCGTTGCTCTGGAGAAAAATGGTCAGAAAGGATTGAAATCTTTCTAGTCATTTTAAATAGAAAAAAAAATTGTTTGAGATCTAAGCAGACTGACTTACAAGTTTGGTCACTGAGCGAATTTAACACTTATCTGAAGGTACTGCTGTACATCAAATCAAAAAAGCAAAAAAATGTATTTCGTGAATTTCGCTCCGCAACAAAATGACTTTTTGGACATTTCGCATCTTGCAGCTCTGTCACCAACAACCCTTTCATTTCCTGCCCGGTCGTGATAACGCTTTCTGTAGCCCGGGTGCTTTTGTGCGGTGACAATGGCGCCTACCATAAATCTGCTGTATTCCTCGCCGATCATCCTCTGGCAGCTGGAAGTCGTCGGTCTCCATCCACTGATAAAAAGGAGCCATGATGGCCAGCGGGTTGTTGGAGTGCTCCAAGCCCAGGGCGTGGCCCAGCTCGTGGACTGCCACCAGGAAGAGGTCGTTACCTGGAAGGGGCGTGAACAGAGAAGTTGGAGAAGCGTGTTATGAGATTACGATGAGCATATGTGATAGAGAGAGAGGAGGAGGGAGAGATAGGAGGGAGAGGAGAGGATGTGCAGGCAGTCTGTCCATTATAGCCACAATGCAGCAGAATGTGGAGCCATTATCCCATCACAAGTATCTCCTCAGATCTGACCCGTAAATCGCCGACCGGCACGCTAACGAGGGCTGATACCCATCGGCACACATTTCAGAACCCACCAAAGGTCGCTGCCCCAAACAATGGCTGCCTGTCAGCGGACTGACACACTGACCGCCGCGCCGTCGCAAAAACAACCAGAAACAACTAAAAAGGCCCCAGAGCCGATCAATCAATTCCCATAGCCCACGCCCACGAGTCCATCCCCTTCGGTCAATACGTCTCTGTTGTCGTCTGTCTTCCCCGTCGCCATTTTGATGACCCGCGGTCATTCCCTATTGGCCGGAATTTACCAGGAATTCACCTTTGGTGATGTCACTCTTGGGCATGCAGAGGCAGGGGAAATACAGGCAGTGTGTCATGTTGCATCACCCCATTTCCTCCTTATGAAAGACACACACATACTCACACACACATACACACTTCATCGTCTGCTCTCTCTCTCTCTTGAATTTGGAGTCACATGAGCGTCCTCGCGGTCGCTTGGCTCATCGGCGAAACGCAGGGGCGGGGCGTGAAGCAGCTAAAGACGGCAAGGGAGCGGAGAAAGGGGGCTTTGTCAGGTTACCATGGCAACCATTAAGCTTGAC
>OMPJ01027156.1:3727-16266 GCA_900312935.1 Carapus acus
CGCAAGCCGCTTCGAGCTTGGTTCCCTCGTAACTTAAGAGGTTTGCCCTCTGAAGTGCACCAGAAAAGGATCCTTTTGTCACGTCAACAAAGAGAGAGAGAAAAAAAAAGCTTCACCAGATCAGAAGTCATGAGACGAGTGAAGCTCTCCGCTCGTCTGAAAGCTGGAGTTTGACCCCCTCAGTGTCGGTCTGAGTGTGGTTACCAGGAGCGGCCTCACACCGGCCGGGCGGATTAACGTTTCCAATTTCTACCCTCGGCTGCGTCGCTGCTCGACCTGTCTGATTTTAAGGTGGACTGGATCTGACACGCGATAGCCTCCGCAGGAGACGCGAGGGAGGAGCGGGGAGCCATTGTCTAGCTCGCGAGGAGTCTCGGAAGGAGCAGGAGGCGGTGATGAATGCGTCTGACGCCCGGTTACGATGCGCATGGGGGTCGCAAAGGTCAGCCTCTCATTGGTGGCGGACGGTGGATTATTGATGCCGTAACCTCGCCGCGACCTCACGCTCAGGGGAAAACAAGGCGGGGCTAAGTTGACTGATAATTTTTTAGTGTCCCCCGCGCAATATATCAGAGCGTCCGCCGGCCGGACAGGAGGACAACCTGCTGGGCCGCCTCAGAGATTTCTCAAGATTCCACAGATGCGGACATTCAACGCACAAATAAAAAGCTTTTGTGGCCCCCGCCATCAACCTTTTGTCTCCCAGCGTGCTCGCAGGAAAACAAAGTCCTGGCCTCCTTTTCTGGCCCTCGTCTCTCCCCGGTCCTGTTGGACGTGTCCACCTCCCCCCTGTCCATTCATCTGTTGTTTGAATCAAAACATGTTTTTCCTCCCTTCCTAATTTTTCAAATCGGACCCTCCCCTGCTCACGTTTAGCTTGTCGCGTTTCTACAGCAACTGAATTCAAATCGCCGCTCGCAGCCCCGGGTTTTGGTGCTGTGGTCGCTATGGTAACCTGAGAGAATGAGAGGGGGTGGGCGGGGGAGGAGGGGGCGTCTCTTTGTAGCGACGGGTTGGAGGGTGGTCGAGGGAAAGGGTTAAGTGTTGGACGGTGAAACCAGGATTCCCGTGAAGGCATTCGAAGGGGGAGGGCGCACAGGGAATTTTGAAAATCAACATGGACTCACACACACTCGCACGTGCATGCGTGCGTGTGTGCAGACGCACAAAACCACGACTACGCTCAGTCTGGCGGTTTCCCCCCAAGGCTGCATCACGTAATATTCAACCACATGGGGGATTAGAAGTATGTTAAAGAGGTGTGTGTGCACATGTTTTGTCTTTTTTTTTTGCACGAGAAAGTATTTTTCCCTTGAGTGAAATTAATCCCACGTCTGCCTGGAAAAGGCGGCGGGGAAAAGTGCCGACCGCAGCGTTACGCGCCGATAACAGCAATTTCCCGGCCGTTATCCCGATATCCCCTGTGCCCCGCCCCTCTCCTCTGGCCACGCCCTTTGGGCAGGAGGAGACGTAACCTGGAATCAGGAGAGCTTGATTTTTATGGAGCCGTTCCCACTCCAGGCCGGTGTTTTAGGAGGTCAGTCAATCATTAAGCCGGCCGACGGGCCCGGCCAGGAATGCAGGTTAATTGTTAGCCGTTGTCCACTCCCTGTAACCACAGCGTTTCACCCCGTTGTTAAATGAATTTCATACCTCGCCGTTCCAGCCGCTGCACACCGTGTAGCACTAGTAGTGAGGGTGTTAAATGTCCTGTGACGGGGTTGTTTCACACAGGTGTGTGTTCGGTAGCCGAACATAAAGATGCATCGATGATACAGAAGCGAGCATCGCTGCGGTTTAGCGCCTGTTTGGCAGGAGTGCTAAGTGCGAGAATGTGTTGCCACAGCTTTACTCCACTGCCTCCTACAGAATGGCAATGTTGTGCACGTGGCCGTAGTGTGTATTTCTTCCTCTTCTCTGACTCTCTGTAGAGTGTGATGTCCAGTTTGTACTTTGAGGTCTGCTTTAATCAATTTTGTACCCCTATTTGGCTCCACAACAACAGCAGGACACGCTCAGAACTCGCCAGAATTTGTTGTGATGCGGCATAAATGGACACGTGAGGGATTGTACGCTTTTCACACAATGTGTAATGTGAGGAAAACGCAGTGTTTAATCGTTTTCACACATTCTGAGGAGGTGCGGAAGGCCGCCCGGTGATGCCATCAGCGCTCATTGTCAGGAAACAAGGGCGACGGATGCCAGAAATTTCTCTGGTTTCCCTGTTTACTTTCAAACAGGCTTTTGGCAAGAGACCCGGCAGAAGCAAACGTGTGTGTTTCCGCCACCCCCATACCACCCCACACACACACACACTCACCCCTTCACCTCCTTTCACACTTCCCGCTGTCGTTTAAAGCCCTGTGATTGAAGGGAGGAACGGAGTTCATTGAGAGGCAGGATAAAGGGAAGAGGGAGGGTGGGAAGAGTAACTTCAGCACCCGGGAAAGCCAGGCAGCAGTCTCCAGGCAACCGGCAGATCCAGTTTCAAAGCCTGACGAGGAGTCCTAAGAAGCACCGAGAGATGAGATACGAGATACAGAGACAGAGGTGGGGGAGAGGGAGACAGGGTGGGAGCAGACTTGTGTGTGTGCTTTCAGGCGCATGCTTGACTGCGTCCATCATCTGTGTCTGTGTGTATATGTGTGTGTATACCTGTAAGCTAACGCTGATTTAACAGATGAGGAGTTTAGCCGGGAGATGGACAAAAATGGCCTCTTTTACACAGCTGTGACACATTTTGCACTGTTGTGTTTAGCTTTTCTGGTATTTGAAAAAAAAAGTTAGTGTTCAGGACATCATTAAATTCTTTGTTTATACTTTTTAATTATATTTATATTTGCAGTCACGGTCAGTGACCAGTGACGTGTCTGGGGAGCAGGTCAGAGCTCACTGCCTTGCTCAAGGACACTCTTATTGGAGCCTGGAATGGAACTTGTAGCCTCCTGGAATCTCACTGGGCTGTGTGTGTGCTTCACACACACCCACAGGCTGCCATACGGTCCCTGTGTTTGTGCGGGCGTGTGTGTGTGTGGACTTTGCGTGTTGCCTTTGTGTTAGCAGGGTGCCTGTGCCCCCCTCTGATGTGCTGACTCTGTCATTCTGGGTGTGTGTCCTGACCCTGTCTGTCTGTCCCCTTCACCCCCTCTTATCTGCCTGTCTATCTGTATCTGTCTCTCGCTCGCCCTCCCATCACCTTTTCCGTCTCTGTCTCTCTCTCCCTGTCCTCCAGGCCGCGTGTCCCTGACCCAGGGCGCCTCCATGCTGGTGGAGCGTCTCACCCTGGAGGACGAGGGCTGGTTCGAGTGCCGCATCCTCCTCCTGGACAGCAAAACGGACGACTTTCGCAACGGCACGTGGACGTTCCTCTCCATCACAGGTGCAGCACGGCGGGGGAGGAAGAGGAGGGAGTTTGGGATCCGCCTCATTTCGTGGCTCGCGTCCGTGTTCAGAGCCTCCACGGGCACTCGGGCACCTGGCCGCGACTCAAAAAAAAGATCTCGGCTGGCTGGCAGAATTTCCCGCGTATTCTTTCGCTGTGGCGGGCGACTCTGCGTGACATTCAGTGTGTGTCACAGTTCATCACACACTGCCCCACTGTGCACTGATGTCAACGACGGCTATTTTCAGGATTTATGCAAATGTCAATACGGAGGCTTTGGCTACAGATCTCCCTGACTTTTTTTAATCACACAATGTCTCGACTTCCCTCCCTCATACACACACACACACACATCCTATAGTTTGACTTTCTTTTGAGCGGGAGGCGATATGATTGTGCTGTGGAAAGAAAAGGCCGACATGTGCTGCATGTTAATGGTGTTTACACGAGGAGGCGCTTTGTGTGGACGCTCAGAGCAGCGTACCAAAGGAAAGCATCCCCATTTAAAGCACGCTGACCTATGATAAAGATCACGCGGAATAGGTCAGGCCGTCACTTTTACCCGCAGCCGATCGCAGATAACAAACTTCCAGCACAATTGGACTGGGACGGAAGCTAACGGCTAACTTGCAGACCGTTATCAAGTTATTCGTGTCTGCTTGGGGCACACGCTCCTGGTTTTGTGTGTGTGCGTATCATTTTCAGGTACATTCTCATTTTGTGTGTCGTTTCCAGCGCCCCCCGTCTTCATCAAGACTCCGCCCACTTTCATGGAGGCCCTGGTGGGCGCCTCTCTGACTCTGAGCTGCGGTGCCCACGGCAACCCTCGGCCGACTGTTGTCTGGCATAAAGATGACAACCCGATTGAGAAGCGCCAGAAGATAAAAGTGCGACGTTTGAACGTGTTATTTTCAGACTTCTAATTAAATTCTGCCCAAATGATCACGTTGCGCAGGCGTCTGCGCCCCCGCCTCCCGCACGTCTCAGCCTCTCCCTGCTATTTCCCCCCTCCGCCCTGTTTTAGGTCCTCAATGGCACATTGTCTTTGGCCGCCATCACAAGAAATACTTCTGGGGTGTATAAATGTCACGTGTCCAACTCTGAGGGGAACCTGAGCCACGCCACGCAGCTGCAGGTCAAAGGTCAGTGCTGAAAATGTTAATGACAGGGCTGAAGTTCAGACTCCGCTTATCTCCTGTCAGTGATGTGCAGATGAATGAAAAAGGAGCCTCTTCAGTTGAATGAACACTTTTCATCCCTAATGCTTTGGGGTTTTATTAATGTATTAAAACATCAGCATCTCACTCACAGTCTCTACTGCCACCAACAGGCCAGAAGTCCTCACCCACCCCGCAATTCACATTATTTCCACATATTTCCCGTGTGCTCCTCAGATATTTCTCACCTGAGTGCCTCTCGTTCTCTCTCATCCCAATAAAAAGGTCCTCCCATCATCATCGTGTCCCCCGAGGACACCGCGCTCAACATGACCCAGGATGCACTCCTGCCGTGCCAGGCTGAAGCTTATCCCGCCAACCTGACCTACGAATGGCTGAAACAAGGACAGAACGTTTATCACATCGAGTGAGTTCACACACACTCCAACAGTCTTGCTGAACCCACTGGTGCCTCAGTGGTCTCGTCTCCATTATTACGACTCGTAAATGCTGCTCTTTGTATTTTTTGTGAGGCCTGCGGTGCAAATCGTGGCCTGACACAAACACAGCCTCCAAAATTTGGGCAACTATATTGCCATATAGTTTTTAAAAGCTCACAACTTTGACGTCTCTGTGCGTATAGGGATGTTTTTGGAAGGAAGTTTCTTTTCCTTATTACTTTTTGAGTGTGAAAGCCCTCCAGTGAACCGTATGCAAGAAATGGGGCGTTGAAAGTAGAATGATCCACACACACACACAGGTTTTTCCTATTTCCCCACTCTGTTTAGACATTTGTCTTCAACAGCTGAGTACTCTGACATTTATTTCTGGGTGTATCGGGACGTTTTTGACTTCAAATTGTAGAAAGATTATTTTTTTGGATTTTGGCTGCAACCGTTTTTGATGCAGCCTTTTTGAAATATCAGCCGTCTGGATGTTCAGGATGTCCACAGTTTCCCCTTTTCTCCAATTTAAATTTCTCTCCTTGGGTTCTTTCCCCTCCTCTCTGCTCCACCTTTATTCTTTCAGTATAGTGTGCATTTGAAGAGTATAGTCCTCCTCTCACCTTTCAGGTCCCTCAAGTTCCGGGTGAAGATCCTGGTGGACGGCACGCTGCTCATCCCCAACCTCATCCCAGAGGACGCCGGCGACTACACCTGCATCCCCACCAACGGAATTCTGACCCCACCTTCTGCATCTGCACATCTGAAAGTGAAACGTGAGCGCTCAGACACGACGTCTCGCGTCTTTTTCTTTTTACGTCTCTCTCCAGTCACAGTCCTCCTCACACCCGAACAGACCCCGCCCGGGTGGGACGGATGCCCAGGGAAACGTACCTGCCCACCGGCATGCAGGGCATCATCGTCTGCCCGGTTCAGGCGGATCCACCCATGCTGTTTGTCAACTGGACCAAGGATGGAAACAGCCTGAATTTTGACAGTGTAAGTTAGGAATAGGGGGAAAATGATTATTGTAAAGTCCGGTTGATTGAAGTTGAGGTTGATTTCTTCTCATATGTTGTTGGTGCGGCTTATATTCCAATGCATTCCATAGTCCGGGACTTTCGGTATGTTTATTGCAATGATCACTGCTGTGGCTCACTTTTCACTCCTGCAGTTTCCAGGTTGGATGGTGAACTCTGAGGGTTCTGTGTTCATCGCTGCAGCCAATGACAACGCGGTGGGCAAGTACACCTGCACGGCCTACAACAGCTACGGCACCCTGGGCCAGTCGGAGCCCACACAGGTCATCCTGAAGGTCAGCACGGACTCCTTCCCTCCTTCCTCAGCTTTTGTCGGACACGCTCGCTAACACCGCCACACGCCCTCCTTCACTGCAGGACCCTCCGTCGTTCAGCGCCGCCCCCCGGCCCGAGTACCTCCAGGAGGTCGGCCGGCAGCTGATCATCCCCTGTGAAGCCAACGGGGACCCGACCCCGAACATAACCTGGACTAAGGTGAAGACGATTCCTCGCCACCGGAGAGAGGACAGTCATCGTCCTCTCTCCGCCCCCGCTCATCCACATCTTCTCCCCTGCAGATCGGCGGGTCTCCGAGCTCGCCGTACGCCGTCCTGGCCAACGGCTCCCTCCTCCTGCAGCCGCTCGGCAAAGACCACCACGGCGGCTGGGAGTGCCGGGCCAGCAACCTCGTAGCGGCGGTGAGCGCGGGCACAGTGGTGATGGTGCTCGGTGAGTCGGCCGTCTTCAGATCTCGCCCCGAACAGGTTACGTAAACGCTCACTGCTCGCACGCTGATGCTCCGCCTCTTTGTCTCTCAGGCACCAGCCCCCACATGGTGACCTCAGTGTCTGTCAACACCGAGGTCAACCAGGCCAACGTTTCCTGGGTGCCTGGATTCGATGGGGGATACGTACAGAGTTTCACCGTTTGGTTAGTGCTCGCGAGGAACAAACCTCGACCCCCCTCATGATGTGCCTCATTACGTTTGCAGCATCTTGTTTGTTTTCTTTCTCCCTCCAGGGTCAAGCAGACGGCCGGTGGGAAACACGAGTGGACCTCACTGCTGGTTCCCACGCCCCAAACCTACCTGTTGGTACCAGAGCTGGTGGCCAAAACCAACTACCAGTTCTGCGTCCTCGCTCAGAATAAACTCGGCTCCGGACCGTTCAGCGAAATCGTCTCTGTGTGGACCAAAGGTCTGACCCGGCCGCTTTTATTTATCTTGTGGCTTTATGTGTGCCCCACTCCCGTCTTAGCTAACGTTAAACATTCTTATCAGCTGTCCCAACCGTTGCGCCTCCAGTCGTCCCCACCCTCTCAACTCTGGACCCGCCCGTGCTCCTGTCGGTGAACCGGACCCAGCATGGCGTCCTGCTGCAGTGGTCCCCCCCTGCGGCGTCCCCGTCGTCCCCCCTCACAGGCTTCGTCCTGCAGGGCCGCAGGGATCGAGGCTCGTGGGTCGTCATCAACAAGGGCGTCGACGCCAACGTGTCGGAGCTGCTCATCATTCAGGGGCTGCTCAGGGTAACAGCGGAATCTCCCTCCAAAAATGATGCTAAGATAACGCCACGTTTTCCACCAGCTGATCATCGGAATATTTATTTTTCCCTCACAGGACTGCAAGTACGAGCTAAGATTAATGTCACAAAGCAGAGGTGGACTCAGTCAACCCAGCGAGACAGTCACTGTGTCCACAGCGGGTGAGTATGTCCAAACGGAGGAGCGTTAGCTTGCGCAACGTGACTGCCACGCGGAGCTCCGACTTCAGAAAATCACAATCTTTTGTCCGATCTGACGGCAGACATGGAGATGTACCCACTGCCCCCAACCCTGATGGAGATGATCCCTGAGCCGCTGATGGCCGGAGTGATAGGCGGGATCTGCTTCCTGTTTGTGGCCATCGTCCTGTCGGTAATGGCGGCGTGCTTCATGAGCCACAGGAGGCGGCAGCGGCGGCGCAGGAAGAGGACACATGGTACTCACACACATAGAATCCATAATTCTATACCAGGATTGCATCATCTTAAGCAGATGGTCTGATGCAGGGTGGAAAGAAGCTTTATTGACAAATTGAGTGTTAGTGTGTATATTTGGGCATAAGCACAGAAGTGCTAATGTTGCTAATGTTTCAGAAGTACTATGATCACATGCCAGATTTTCACTCTCCTCTCTCCATCTCCTCAGATCTTCCCTCTGCTTTCCAGAAGAACTCCACTCCAAGGTATGTTTCCTCCCTACTCGTCACCCGTAGCACCACTGTGCACACTGAGACGCGGCTCCTTACGGCACCGTCCGCTCTGAACGTCCTCTGTGAACGTCCAGAACAGGAGCCCAAACTTGCCGCCGCTCAGGGTGCTCATTCTCTATCCGTGTCTCTTTCAGCGCTCGCTCGTCCTCTCGTAGTCCCGACAGCGTCCTCAAACTGAAGCTGTGTCCGCCGCTCCCCTTCCTCCCAAACTCGTCCACCCAGTCCGATCGCTCGTCTTTCGACAAAGGCAGTCAGGGGGAGTACCAGGACCAGCGCCGGCAGCTCCTGTCCAGCTCGACCCTGCCGCCCCACTACACGCTCTTCGAAAGCCATCTGGGGTCTCAGGCGCCCTCGCCCACCGCCCTGCAGTCCATCTCCAGGGGACCAGATGGACGCTTTGTGGTCCAGGCGCTGCCCGAAGGCTCCACGCCTCCAGATGAGAGGGACTCCAAGAGGGACGTCCTGCAAAGCAATGGCGGCCCGAGCAGCTCGGTTAGCAACCGCACGTCCCTGAGGGACTCCCCGAAGTCCAGCGCGCTGAGCTCAGAGAGGGACAGCCGCAAGGACTCCCCTCTGACCGTGGACATCCCGGACCTCAGCAGGCCTCCGTTCTCCCCCGGACGTGGAGTCAGAACCATAGCGAGGAACCTGTCCCGCCACGGCTGCTTCTACTCGGACGACGAGCAAGGCTCGGAGGTGCTGCTGGAGCGGGCCACCTTCTACTCCGACAACAGCGAGAAGAAACCCAGCTGGAGGCACCGCACGTCCGGCCAGGCCCAAGACCTGTTCCCCAGTCTGAGCCGGAGAGCCCAGTTTGCAAACTGGGACAGAGAGCTGAGGGACAACACCACGCTCGTCTCGCAACTGGACGCGGAGCTGGGGGACAGGGACAGCGTCAGCAAACGCGCCCAGCTGGCCAAGGAGAGGGCGGAGATGGAGCGGGAGCTGGAGAGCTACACGGCCGGGCGCAGGAGGCGCAGCGACGAGTCGGACCAGACGCGGAACAACGGGCCCGGGTCGGAGGACGAGCCGGTCTGGAAACCGCAAGACGTCACGCTGAGGCAGAAACAGCGCAGCTCCGCGCAGACGGGTCGGGTGTCGGACCACAGGCGAGCCTGCTACTTCGGGAACACCAGCAGCCCCATGGAGCAGCTGCCCAGCTCTCAGATCCAGTGGGACCTCAGCCCGGTTCAGTCCGTCACCGGCCTCATCGCGGCGCAGGAGAACCTGACCACACCCAGGACGCAGCGTCCTCTCTCCCCAGACCCGCCCGAGGCGACGCAGGTCTCCGTCCCCGTTGATTCGTCGTACTCGCCGGTCACCCAGAACACGTCCCTCCCCATGCTGTCCCCCGACGGTTCCGCCCACCGTCCCTACCAAACACCGGCCAGGTCGAAACCACCTGACAGACAAGCGTCCCAGGACGATCCCTGGCTGGAAAGGAGCCGGGACGGCAGCTTCACCACAAGGTCCACAACGCCCCGTACCAATGGCGCTCGGCCGTGGGACACCTCAGACAAAACGTTCCCACCTAATCAGCGGAACCTGCGAGGTCCGGGTCCCTCTGGCGAGGCCATTGATCCATACCATCAGCCAGAGAGAGCGGGACACGCCACTGACCCCGAGAGGACGGACGCCGGTCCCCAAGGCTATTCTACCCTCCCCTACGAGGCTGGAGCAAAGGCCAAAGATGGTTTGAGGCAGGGGACGGATGGCCGCCGGAGCTCAGGGTTCTACCCCGACCCGGAGAGAGACGGCGTGCGGACGCGGTCCAGGAGGAGCGACAAGTGTCTTTTCTCGGACAGCCCCAGCCCCGACTCCTCCCTCACCCTGGTGGAGGAGGCCGACAGCGACCCCTCCGAGTTCTCTGTCCCTCGAATGTCACAGTCCTTCAAGACCAGGACCACAGTGTCTCCCGGAACCTCCTCTCTGCAGACCAGCGCCATCCTGGAGTACCTGAGCCTCCCCGGGTTCATCGAAATGAGCGTGGACGAACCGGTAGAGGAGGAGGACGATGTCACGGGGGCGGCCGGGAAAAGTCCGGCAAGTTCTCCCGGCATCAGGCCGGACGTGGTCCCGCAAAACTGGGAGGTTCACATCCAGATCAGCCAGCAGATGGACCCCAGCAAAGCCAAGGGCGTTTGTTTTGGAGACGCACATCCAGAAAGTAGCTTCGACCGCGGAGCGAGCCAAAGCTCCATACACCCGCCGCCCAGAGCTGGATTCCCAGAGCCGCCAAAGCCGTTCTCATTCCCTCTGGGAAAAACCGCCAAGCAGCTGTATGGCGAGAAGCTGCAGACGGCCGCGGACAGACCCGAGTGGAGACCCGGGTCCAGGCCGGCCGTGGCGGCTCGGGGCGCTTTCGCGGACAGTTCAGAGTCCTTGATGGATCGACCCCAAAGACCAGCGTCTCAGGGCAGCCGGGCCAACGCCATCGTCTCCCGCATACCCCAGGCCCCCACCCCCTTCATGAAGAAGTCCTTCAGCCTGGGCCCCTGCAGGACCCTCTCGGCCGTGGGTCCCCCTCGCCCGTTCCTCAAGAAGTCCATCAGCCTGGGTTCTCAGAGGTGGGAGCACTTCGAGAGCCCGCGGTCCTACGTGTCCGAGAGGTGCTACTGGGACGAGTTCCCCCACCCGGACGTCCGGGTCAAGTCCTACAGTTTGGGTCGCGGCCCCTCGTCCTTCGCCCGGCCCGGGCCCTCGTGGAGAGAGTACGCCCCCTGCAGGCGGCCCAGCGTGGGAAGCCTGGAGAGGTCCCACCCGGCACAGGGAGCCCTCCACGGCCCCGCTTACCTCAGCCCCTCAGCCTACCCCCCCAGGGTGGAGGCCTACGATCCTCGCCGGCACGCCGCCGTGTTCCCCGACTCCGCCCGCTGGTCTCCAGTGTACCAGGACACGCTGAGGTCAGTCCAGCACAAGTACGTCCCCATGCACCCGCCTGTCCCCGTGTCCCAGTACGTCTTCAGGCCGGCTTACAGGGACGAAGCCGGGAGACCCCCGGAGCCCAGGAGGGGTCCGCCGAGGTCCTTCCTGCCCCGCGGCGTCAGCTGGCCCTCGCCGGGCTACGCCCACTTCCCGCCCAGGGAGCCGGAGTTCCACAGGGAGACGGACCGGATGCAGATGCCGGGCAGGGGGGCGGAGCCAGAGTACCGGAGCGAGGCGAGAGAGGGAGGCCGGGCGAGCTACGCCAGCCAGAGCAGCGGGCGGGGCAGCGCCGGCCTGTTCCGACAGTCGCTCTCCATCACGCCCACGCTGCTCAGCTCCCCCGAGACCACCGAGGAGAGCGAGAGACGCCGAGTGCCGCCGGAGCCGCCCGAGAGGAGAGCGAAGAGGTGAAAGGTCGCGAGCGGAGGGATTCGTTTACGCCGCCAAATAGCAGCCGAGTACAATTCTGGCGATATTTTTTAGGCAGTTCGCAATCAAACGTCCTCGCTGACGTCGAGGCCTTTAAGTTTGTCCAACAGACATTTTTGGCAATATTTGCCGTTCAGGTACCAGGTTGAGTAAGTTTCTCGGAAAGCTTCTCGGAAAATCTGGATGTTTGTTCTGTTTATTTTCGTGTGGCTTTTGTTTTCCTTTTTTCTCCTCCCGTCTGGGCTTTCCTCTCACTGCCTCTCTCGTCTGCCAATAGAAGGAACACATCAGTAGACGAGAGTTACGAATGGGACTCTGCCGACGTCTTCGTGGACTCCGAGGTCCTGGAGGCCACGCGGTCCGAAAACCCCGCGCCGTGTTTTCGGACCGGCCGGGACGAGCTCAGCATCCAGACGGAGGGAGCTCAGGCCCGCGTCGGCCTCCAGGACCAGCAGCAGAAAGGTGAGCTCCACCCCCTCCCTCCCCTCGCTCGTCCCTGCCTTCCTCGTCCCCACCATCGTGTTTGCGTGCATGCGTCCCCGCTCGCCCGTGACGTGTCCATCCATACCCATGTCCCCAGGCCCGCCCCCCCACGTCAGCTCACCCGTCTCCATCCCACCCCGCTGCCAGCAGGGCGGCTCGCTGAGCGAGGCGCGCTTCAACGCCCTGCGCCTGGAGTACCAGGAGTTCAGGCGGGCTCAGGAGTCCGGCGGGCCGAGTCCCGGCCCCGAGTCCGACTCGGACTCCAGCTCGGCTCTGCTGTAGCAGCCCGACTCGGTCCGTGATGCCGCCGCCTCCTCCCCTCTCATCCTCTCGCCTGTGCTCTTCCTCCTCCTGCTGTTTGCTCATTGACACTCATCTTTCCTGCCTGCTGATCATGTGTGAGATGTTTTTCGCACGACAAAAAAAAAAAAAAAAAAAAAAAAAAAATATTAT
>OMPJ01027209.1:1220-11487 GCA_900312935.1 Carapus acus
CCCCCACCCCCCCCTGCCTAAGTTATGAAGTACCTTGTACGGCGAGCGAGCGACGACCACGTGAATCCCTTTAGCGTACAGACCAAATCTGCTATGGACGGGGCCCTCCTGTAGGGGGCGCCATCGCTGGTGCGTCCAGGCCGCGGCCTATCGGCGCCGCGGGTTGGAGCGAAAACGGTCGAGACTTAGGGAGCGCTGCTCATAGACCGTCCTCTGTGGCCTTCTTATTTGGTATATAAATATAAATATATAGTATATATTTTACATAATGGGGGATAATGTATAATCGAGTTGCATCTAAATGTGATAATCAGACGTTGGAGGGAGGCCTGGAGCGTGTTTTTTTTTTTTTTTTTTTTTTTTTTTTTTTTAATATCACAGCACAGTGCCTGGATGGTTATTTTCTTTTTTTTTTAATTTTTTCAAATTTTTTAGATTTTTTTTTTTGTCAGGTTTTTTGGCCTTTTTCTCTCTTTTCACCTCCACCCAGCAGAGGTGCACCAAGGGAACTTGTGTACTTTGTCGTACAAACGGATGCATTTGTAGTTCAAGCCCGCACCTTGTGTACACGCACACACTCTCACACACACACAGGCAGTATGCAAATTGTAATTCGTCTCCCCTCCATTCTCTCCCGTTTGTCGCCCTCCCTCCTATGCAGGCCAGTAATTTAGCGCAGACTGGGACAATTAATGCGGCGTCCAGAATGTTGACGCGGGGCGATTACAGCCGTTGCGTCACGCATCTGTCTGTCGTCGGGCTAAAACGCTCCCCGGTGCGTCTGGGTAAACACGCCGCCGTCTCGTCGGCCATCTTCATTAATGTTACACATTAAAAAACAAAGCGGTGGCAAAAGCAGCAGCAGCAGCCGACACCGCCGACGCCTAATTAGCTCCACGTTTGTCATTCCGAGTCGAACTTCTGCGGCAGGGATTAGAGGAGAGGCAGCACTTTAGCAAGTGGGGTGCAGTTTAGTTTGTGTACACGCGGTGTGTGTGTGTGTGTGTGTCTGTGTGTGTCTCTGTCTCTCTCCAGAGGTTACACACCATCCAGTCCAATTCAGCTACGCACAAGCGGGTGTGTTGTATGTACCTGTTAAGAGTTGAAGTAATTGTTGTTCACGGGTTGAAGTGCCTCTCGCTCGGCCCCTCTCGACGAGTCGCCGACGGCTGAATCCGACTCTCCACACTCGGAGACGATCGACTCGCCGCAGACTCGCCGACGCCTCTGCAGCCCCCGTGGGGGCCTCCCGCTCTCCCAGGACCTCCCGAGGCTCCGCTCGCCGACTCGCTCGAGTCGGGCGGCCTCGCGTCTCAGTCTGATGCAGTGTAATGACCAAAATCTGCTCATCTTTTTCTAAAATATCCCAGGTTCCTTCTTTTTTTTTGCGTTGTTTTTCTATTTCAAAATTTGTCTTTGGAAATCTTCTCATGTAGGATTGTTACTGAAACACTAGTTTATGCAAAACGTTCAAGTCCAGGAGATCATTGAGGGAAATGTCATGTCTTTAAGTGCATTATTCCCGTTTTGATTTGATTTACACATCAAGATCCTTTATCTACAACATTAAACAGTTGATTGGAATTTGTTAATGGTGTGTGTTATTTGGTACACTGTGTCATTAGCCTCATTTAAAAGAGCTGCTCGCAGCAAAAGAGGAGCCGCCCGGCTCCTCCTCCACAAATCGGGCTGTTAACTTTGTTGTTTGGGGAATGGAAGCGGGCAAATGTTCGCCATACATCAGTATTAATCAGGCAGCCAGGACGAGCAAACTTCAGTCAGGTGCCAAACACACCACTGTGTGTGAGTGTGTGTGTGCATGAGTGTGTTTTATCTTAAGATTACTGGATGCCAAATCGATTTTGGCAGCACTTTTTGAATTGTTGAGACAGGGTCCAGGGAGAGGTTATTACAAAACATCACAAAAACATTTTCAATCATTTCACAACAGCACAAGATGAGGTTACAAAATATCAGACCTTGGGAAATAATATGATCCGTTTTTGGTTTTTTTGTTTGGTTTTTTTTGAAGAGAAAAGATAGCCATTTATATATTCTGCTGAAAATAAAGACTTACTTAAAAGTAGAAGTGTCCCACAGTGGGGGAAAAAAATACAATATGTTTATTTAACTGGTGTGATTTGGTTGTTGTTGCTGCCATTTTAATTCCGAGTGTGGATTATTAGAATAAGACAAATCAAGCCAGACGTGCCTGTGGTTGCTCGGTGCAGCAGGACCGCGTCAAATAAAAGCAGCTCGACCTCACGCACAGTCCCAGCACAGGAATGTTGCTCGGCGGCCCATTTACGGCCGCACGTAAACATCCTAACGCGCTGATGCAGACTCAGAAATCCGACATACAAACACCACGTGCCACCCAAAAGTAACCCCGTCATTTAAATCGAAAAAGCTACATCTTTACAACTTCCATGAGATGCAGTAAATTGTGCTTTTATGGGTAATGTACCCATTAAAGAGTAAAAGCAATCTGAGACGTCAGGACAAATGACAGCTTTTGAGTGCCATCTGCAATCCCGAGCTTCACAAACTCAATTATTCATAATGCATTTATGATGTCCGCTGAGACTGCGCTGTCATTCCTGCTCAAACTAGCGGGAAAAGCAACATAAAGGGACAAGCTCTGCCTCATAACAATGGCGGCGCAGATGGCACCGGCGTGTCTGCACTGCCACCTGCTGGTAGAGGAGCAACGGCAAAGTGGATGAGTTGAGCTTCTCAACGATGAGAGACACAGATTGGGACAAAAAAAGCGAAGTGCTGAGAATGTTTTATTTCTCAATATGGTAAAAGTCTCTCCGCAGTGAAGAGAAATCAACTTAAATCTTCCTATCAATGTGATAGATTAGCAGTCTAGGCTGAACTCCTTGGAATCAATAAGCGGCCATATTCTTCTTGTCGAATCAGAGTGTCTGAGGATTGACCAAGAGGATGTTCTCGCCCCGCACAAACAGCTGATTGATGTGGCGTGTGTGGACCTGTCCATAGACTCTGGCAGCCTTTTTCCCAGCCTGCACCTTCCTCGCCGCTCCCTGTTTACCCTGGTCGGACTCCGCAGACTCGGCAGACACCCGAGCCTCCGTCCCGCTGCTCCCTGACCGGCCGCTGAGCTCCGAGACCTTTGAAGAGCTCTTCGGCCCTGGCGGGGTTTCTGAGGTCGCGTCCGGCTGGCCCCCTGCTGGGCTCTCCTGGAGGCTCAGCTTCTCAAAGAGCTGCGGAGGGAATTGGGCTGTGTTAATATTTGGCCATCGCCTCAGCCAGAGAATGGGCGGCGGCACGGAAGACCCACGCGTGAGACGGTGAGGGCTTTCTCGTGGAAGAGGGCGTCTCCGAGCAGAGGTTCTCGGTACGTCTCGTCGACATCCACCATCGCCTGATGACGGGAGATGAATTATTGATGGAGGAGCCACATCCAGGCATCGCTCTCACGCTTTGGCTCGTCTGTTGTCTGGAACTACTCACCATGTTCCAGAACTTGTCGAACGCGACGATGAACCCCGAGCACACCCCACGCAGCCCTTTGAAGGTTCTGATGTGAACTTTGACCCTGATCCGCTCCTCCACACACCGGTACAGCTCAGCCAGAGGACATCCTTTGCTCACTACACACACCAGACAGAGCAGAATAAATATTACATGGCTCAGCAGCTGGAAAATGTGAATTAAAAAAATTACCTGTCAAGCTTCATGTAGGAAAGATATATTATTTACTACATTTACATAACAATTGAAGAAAAAAATTATATATCATTCTAGTGTACATCATTTTCCAAATATTTCATTATAATTCATCTTACTCCTTGTCTTTTAATATAATATTTCTGACACATTTCTGACAGTGTCATTATAGTATGACTAAAACATGCAACACAGATACAAAACAAGATTATTTGCACTACATTACAATAAATCATATTACTTTGTATTGGATAATAATATTACAATTACTTTGTATTTAATAATAGTGTTAGAACTTGAGTACTAACTATGAAATAATAAAAATGCAATATAGCTATTATTATCCTAATAATAACAACAACAACAATAAAAATAGTTATTACTATTATATGAATTGTCAATGTAAGAATAATAACAAGAATTGTTATCATTCTAGTGGTTGTTATTATTATTGTTATTATTATTATCATCATCAATTTCATGCATATTAAGAAACCAATGACTTAAAAAATGGATCTTCACATACGCGGCATCCTGGTGAGGACGTTTTTCCGCGGCTTGTCCCTCCTACGCCGCTGGGGGGCGCTGCTCTCCACTTCTTTCTCCTCCAACTCCGAGCTCCGGACCATGAGTTTCTTCAGCCTCTCTATCCGCTCCGGGTCCGCAGCCCCTTTCCTCGCCTTCAGCCGCTTCTTCTCCACATTCTCCGGCTTGGCTCTCCCGCGGCCTCCCTTGAGGAAACCCTCATACTCAGCCACGTTGTTGAAACATTTGATATTGGGGAAAGGCAGCGGGACGGTGGGAGAGTACAGGGCCAGGAGCGGGTCGAAGTTGTCCGAGCACACGTCTAATTTGTCCGATTGCTCGCCGTCGCTGTCCGGTTGGGGTCCCGGTGCCGCCGGTGCGTTGGAGGCCGCAGCCGGCGGCGTGTTTTCGCCGTCCGGGCCCGGACGGCTCGGTTTGACGGTTCTTCTTTCCTTTTCCTCCATGTTTGAAACCTGCGCAGCAGATCCCGCGATGAAGCAAAGGATTGTGGGAATCCAAAGAGTGTATGTGTGTGTCAAGCGCGAGCAGTCTGCGCAGGTGCGTGTCAAGCAATTCCCACCAATCACAAGTAAAAGCGGCGCCTCAGCTTGTCGGATTTCGGGTGGGAAATATGATAATAAGATACGTCACGCTCCAATTCCTCCAACAACTATATGACTTTACCCCACAAACGGTAACATTTCACCATATGAACTTCAAATAACTGTATTTTTTGACATCGATGTCGGGAATATACGTGTTTTCATCTATTATTTTAATGGCAATATTTTGTGCTCAGCCTGTGTTAGTTTACCTAGCTTTGGGAAGCTGCAGTATCAAAGTGTAATTTCCGTAATCACCACATAGTGGCGCAAGAGTATAAATATGAGCAAGCTTGCACTTGAGCGTCTCATATTTGCCAAATCCTTCACCGAAACCGCAGGATTAAATGTGATCAAGGTACGTGCGGTGTTGTGTTTTTGTGTAATCATGATACATTTTCTAAAATAACATTAACTATTTCAATCGGGTAAACAATAGCAAAAACAGTCGCAGTATTTTCACTTTCACTGCCGGAACCTATGTTTTTCCGTGTGTCTGACGGCGGAATATTTTGACGGACTGTACACAACATGGCGTGTAGTCTGTCAGCCTCACATTGATGCTCTGAAGTGTAGGTGAATGATTACCTGTTGATTATTGTCGCCCTTGTGGTACCAAGGAGTGAAAACATCTTATTTATACCGGTAATTATTTCCGAATACCAAAGGGCCAGATGAGTAGTTAAATTGGCGTCCTAATGTGAGTATAATGTGAATGTAAATATAGTTGAAAGTGTTAGATTAAAAAATCAGATCAGTCTAAATATATTGTACGGAGAAGGCGCGGTCGAGCAGTTTCTCCGGGAGTATTGTAGGACTTAGCCTCACTCTTCCCTTGTTTTCGCTCCTCACGGGCAGGTTTGCTGTACTTACTTGTGACAGCCGTAGATTTGGAGGAATTATTCGCGCCTGTTCGGTCAAATCTGCTTGGTTGCACATCACCTCTGGTGGCATGGCGAAGAGCAAATTCGAGTATGTCCGCAGCTTCGAGCTGGACGACACATGCCTGCTCCACAACTACATCGTCGTGCGCTTAGATGGACGAAACTTCCACAGGTGAGTGTTTGTAGTCAGATTTGTCAGCTGTTGCCCTTGTCACCGTTTGGAATGTCTTCAATAATGATTGACACTATTTAATCACTCTTCTGTTGCTGCTGCATAGAAAAAGTGACATAACTTGATTTTAGATCAGGTCTGAAGTGTGTGGGTCTGTCTGTTAGGTTTGCTGAGCAACACACCTTTACCAAACCCAATGACAATCGAGCCCTGGGCCTGATGAGCCGCTGCGCTCGCACCGTCATGGAGGAGCTGGAGGACGTGACCATCGCGTACGGTCAGAGCGACGAATTCAGCTTTGTCTTCAAGAGGTCGTCCAACTGGTTCAAAAGGAGAGCCAGGTACTACACAAACAGAAGTGTATGTGTCTGTGCGGTTTCCCATCCCTTTATTCTCTCACTGTCTCCCTCTCCTCCAGCAAGCTGATGACCCACGTGGCCTCCCAATTCTCCTCGGCTTTCGTCTACCACTGGAGGGAGTTTTTCGGGGTGCAGCCCATCCTCTACCCCCCCAGCTTTGACGGACGGGTCGTCCTGTATCCCACCAACCGGACCCTGAGAGACTACCTGAGCTGGAGGCAGGCCGACTGTAAGCACACACCGCTGCCCAAGTGTTTTTTAAAACAAATTAGCCTGTGACCTCTGGACTCAGATGGTAACGGGAGCGTCTTTGTCCCCTCCAGGTCACGTCAACAATCTGTATAACACAGTGTTTTGGTCGTTGGTTCAGTTAGGAGGACTCACCACCATACAGGCAGAGGAGCGCTTAAAGGTCAGTGTGTGAGTGTGTGTGTGTGTGTGTAAGACCCTTAAAAGGAATTTTAGGATAAATATATAACATTTCCCCTCTTTAGGTGTGTAATTTCAGCCACAAACATCAGGACACGCATTTATAAAGAACATTATCCGTCACGAATCTGACACCAGTTTTTTAAATGCACAGAAAAGCTTCCCAAAAAAAGCTGAGGCGTTCATCTGCCACGTCAAGGACACCAACTAGCTCTAAAACGATGAAGATACAGGAGAACATTCGGGAATAGAACTTTGGGAGTGGGCTTTTAATGAGGTCATTAAGTTATTGGAGAAGCCAAACAGCTGAGAGTGGAATATCTGAGAGTCAGCGTCAGAGCTGAGACTTTATTTTAATCATATCTTTTAATTATCATATGATTAATTCGTTTTATTTTGGAATTTATGTGGAGGACTGTGATTCTGGTTGAAAGGTGCATAGAACATTGTTTGCATATCTCAAAAAACTGTATAACTTTTTAATCTTGCTCGTGTTGCGAATCAGAGGTGGAAATCTGCAGCAGTGTGTGTGTGACTGATAAGTGTGTGTGATAAGTGTGTGATGTCGTCAGTGTGGAAGCCAATCTGTCGAGATACTCTCGCTTCGGTTTCCTCTGCAGTGAAGAAGTGGGCCCTCCATCTCCTCCCACTTCCTCTTTTTAACGAAAAAGTGGTACACACACACACATGAGCACACACCTTCTTGGGTGTGTGACTGTGTGTTGGTACTAAGTGTCCACGGTGGTTTCACCACCACACACACACACACACACGTCGACAACACCAATCATTTACGCTGATGAAGCTTCTCCTACCACATAAACAAAACAAATATATGCTGGTTTTTCATAATAAACTCGACAAACTCAGCGACTTTAAGCTGAAAAAACAAACAAGCAGACGGGCTTCATATATTTATCACGCTGTCATCAGAAGCTCTGACCACCCAGAAGCCTCTGGAGCCGACTGTGCGTCTCTCAGCAGGTTTCCTACGCACCGTGTGGTGGCCATCTTGGACGTTTGTTTACATTCTGCAATGTTTTGTCTGATTATTCAAATGTACACATGCTCGCAGGGAACCGTGGCGGCAGACAAAAACGAGATCCTGTTCTCAGAGTTTAACATCAACTACAACAGCGAGTCCATGCTGCACCGGAAAGGAACCACGCTCATCTGGGAAAAGGTCGGCGCTCGTCTCTAAATCGTCTCCCAAAAACAAACGGCGCTTCGGGGTGTTTATGCCCGGCCGGAAAATATACTCAGCCTATGGGGAAATAACAATCATGTGGAGATCAGAGATGAGATATAGTAATTCTCACCCCACACATTTATCAAAGTAGAAGAAATAAAGCTAATTTAGTTTTGGAGATTGCGTGGTGCATTCAGGGCCACTGCAAACAAATTAGGGGATGAAAAAAAAAGCCTGTGTGAGGTCAAATAATGTGTCAATCAATGACGTAGAATGCTGTGAGGAGGCTAATGTGGTTTTTGTGGTGTTGCTTGTGGAAGGTACTGAGGTTGAAGTGTAAGTTCTCAAATTTCCGAGTGTCCCTGAAAGCACCACACAGCAAAAACAAAGGAAACAAGTAGAAAACAAGGAACCACTGCCTATAAATGGCTTAACACACTTAAAGTTAGTGTAAAATAATGTGTGAATGAGCCAAAACATGTGTCTATCTATCCACAGCGGGACGAGACGATAACCAAACGCACAAAGCGGCCCAACGAGGTGGAGAAGGACGTGAAGGTGACCCGCAGCAGGAGGAGGGTGCAGGTCTTCCACTGCGACATCATCGGCGACCAGTTCTGGGAGGAGCATCCTGACATCTTGGAGGCGGATTAGCCGACCCAACGGAGGGAGAAGAAGAGAGAGGAGTCGGTGGAGGTGGACCCACATCCGTTCGCAGCTACGCCCGTCATCAAATCATGAATCTGCCAATTTTCCTGAATCAGCCAGTGATTGTCTCTCTGGACCGTCCAGCTTTGACGCTGCTTCTCCGCAGGCCCGCTGCCGAGGTCAAACGGGAGTTATGCGCCGGCCGTGGCACACTGATCCAGAAATCCGCCCCCTCTCCACCCCCGGCGACCCCTCGCTGTGCGCATCTGGCACTCCAAAAATATTATCCGCATTCGATATCATGAATGACATTTAGACCACAACCCGCACTTGATCTGGGGGGACGTGTTTGGTCTGGGCCCGAGGCGTCACACTGAGGGGGGTTTCATCCAAGCGTGGGCGTCTTGAATCTCATAACGTGTTCGGCGGCGAGCTGGAAGGCAGTCGGGGCCGCATACCGCATACTTCTCCTCTGCCTAGGCCGCGAAATGTGGCATGTTAATGAGCCGACACGACGAGCCCCGTCCCACCAATCACAATAAAGTAATCAGAGTGTAAACTCTCCAGTCACTGGGTTCATGTTTGTGAGGAGGAATCACACTTTATTGATTCTGGTATATAACAATCCATTCTTTTGGTGGTGCCTGGTTTGAATCAGAAGCCCCGCCCACTTTGCTTTGTCAGCCAATCAGAGAGAGGCATGAGAAAATATAAAATGAGGAGCGAAAGGAGACATTTGTAAGTTGGTCCAGGTGTTGTACTTGTGGAAGAGGGTTGTATGTCAACATGGAGATCAGGTGGAAGTGGGCGTGGCCTCAGAAATACATTACTGAGGCCCCGCCCCCTGCTGCAATATTAATGAGGACATATCCAGTGCTGAGACGAAATAAGAAGCTTTTCTTTTGTTTGTTTTTTGTCACTCTCCATGTTTCTCGCCCACGTGTAGGCGAGCGAGTGTTCGTCTGCGTGTCGATAACGTTGACCCCCGGACGCCATTTACAGACACAGATGGAATCATCTGCCACGCCGTCACCCACGGGCGCTAAGAATACCTCACACACTCGCGCGTCGTCCTCTCCACGGGCCGGGTTTGACACCAGCCCTGCGCCACATTCATCACACTCGCTATGAATGGCGGCGGGGGCCCTGAAGTGCTCGCTCTATATTTTGCTTTCGCTACAAGGCTCAGTTGCCGTGCGGTATTAGAGGCGTATTTTTGGGTTTGGTGACCTTCCGGAGCGCCTGTGTATAGTATATGTATAGTGTGTGTATGTATAGAGAGAGAGAGTGTGTGTGAGTGTGTGAGCGGGATTTTGTGTGCCTCGCCCCTCTCGCTCACACTTTCAAGTTCATGGCCATCAGGTGCCAGCAGAGATGAGGTCTAGAAATGGGCCTTGGCCGTTTAATTGAGTTGTAATTGGGCGTGGAACGATTTCGGCGTCAGTAAGTGGCGCTTTCAAAATAAAAGCTCAGAAGATCTCCAAAATGTTTTTGTTATACTGCTGCTCCCAAAACAACAACTACTACCAGAAGTAAGTGTGTGTGTGTGTGTCCAGGGGATCAGGAGTAGCAAATAAAACTGAATTTAACTGAATAACAACAATGATATCATAATTCAGGCGCAATAATCGATTTCAGATAAATAGCGAGAGATGATTCCTTTGTTTTATGTACAGTATAAAGAGTATTTTACTGTGCGTGTGTGTTTGTGTGTGTGTGTGTGTGTGACGGATGACCATAATTAGTATTTCACCCCATCGTGC
>OMPJ01027216.1:1633-12396 GCA_900312935.1 Carapus acus
GCTCCTCTGCCTCCACACGCGGCTGAAGGATCCTGCGCGGCCTGCCCTCCTCCATCAGCCACGCCCGGTGCGTACGTGCGGCTCCTGCGCCGCCCCGCTTCTCTCTCCCTCTTTTTTATGATCCGCACATCACAGGCGGCGCGTAGGAACGCGGCCTGCGAGGATCTCGGCCCATTAGCGGCATAAACGAGGGCCGCTTAACGCGCCCGTGTTCAGCCACATAAATGGAGCCGCCCGCTGGAGCGCTGAGCCGCTGCGCGGTATTAAACCGCACGGGCGTGCGTGAGTGTGTGTTCAAAGCGGAGCTCGCGCCGCGCCGCTCCGCCTCGTCTCTTATTCGGTTTGAAGTCCCCAACAACAGCTGCGGCGCCGCACAGCTGCGCTGCTCAAGCTACGACAGACAGACAGACGCAAGTTCAGAGCGCAGAGGGACAAATTCGCCCGGCTGCTGCTGCTGCTGAAGCTCCAGGGCAAAGTGTCTGATATGGAGACGCACAGCTGCCGTACCAGGCCCCACCAGCAGGGGGCAGGAGGGATGGTGGCGCAGGTAGTCGCTGAAAAATGGCGAAAGAACCTTCGGTTTTACAAACACAAAAACAAACACACACACGTGAGGTGAGTCAGGTGTGTGTGTGTGTGTTTGTTCATCTGACGCCACAGCCACGTGTGACCCCTTGGGGGCGCCACCTGGACACAGCCACCACAAATTCCACCTGCTTAATGCTGAGGGTGGGCGCGGCAGGACAGTGTGTGTGTGTGTGTACGTGTGTTTGCGAGTGTGTGCGGAGTGAGTCTCCGAGCCACACACGGGAGGAGCAGCAGTAGTGGCCTGCGGGTGTTGTGCGACACCGGGCTCTCTCTCTCTCTCCCACACACACACACACGTACACACACACAATGACAGAGGCGTTTTCGTCCCTGCTGCCTCTGAACTTTTGCCGTTGTGGAGCAGGAAATCTGCACCACAGGCAGCAGAGCCTCCTAAATATAGAGCTGGGCGGTGTCAAAACAACACGTGCACACACACACACGCACGCACTCACTAACAGACACACACACTTCCACTGTGGTTGTTTTTTAACAGAGCCGTCAGTCATCTGGAGCCGTTAGCTCGCCCGTGTCACTCCTACATCGTATACGTCCACAAACCGGCCGAGCGACGGCCAAAAATACGTCGGGCAGCAGCCGGGCCGCCTATAAAGAGCCACGTTTGCCTGACCACACGCCGCCCTGTCATTGGCTGCCCCATATCTGCCTGCCTAAAAACACCACTTCCAATATACGCCTTCCAAAATAGCAGGAGGGGCAGACTGAGCAACCACGAGGCATCTCCCACACACACACGGGCACCAACACACACACACACACACACACACACACACACAAACAGACGCACACACGCACCGGCACGCACACACAGCAACAACAACAAAGTGGCAGTATAAAGACTTTCACCTTGGCAAAAATTATTGCGCCGTGAAAATACAATAACTACCAGAGACACACACACACACACACACACACACATACACACACACACACACAATCTAAACAGTAACAGGAGGCGCCTGCCCTCACTGATACAGTGCGAGGCAGTTATAATAACAAATACTATGTCATTACTGAGCACACTGGATATTATTGATATTTGAAAATCAATCTCTCCAAAACATTGAAATATAAATTTCTGTTTAAAAAAACCCTTGTAAATACACAGTGCAGTAAATTTAAATAATAAAAATACAGGGGCCCATTTGCATCCAGTGTGATTACAACATGTTATTTTCTTTTTTTAAAAAACTAAACATACATAGGGAAAAAAACAACCTTTTTTCAATCTGAAACATCATCGCCCGTTTTTCACCGTCATTTCAGACTCTCAGCTGTTTCCATCAAACTGACACGAGATGACGGCGTTTGAGGGAACGAACGACGACCTTTCTGGGCGAACGGTGACGGGGGAGCGAGAGAGGTACACACACGCACACGCGCACGCACACACGCACACGCAGGGCGCCTTTGCCTTTGGGTGTCATTGAGGAGCCGGGGCAGGTCTGAAGGTCTGAGGGCCGTAAAAATACACCGCACGTGTGCAGCACCCAGGCAGAGGACGCGTGATGGAGACGCGGACGCGTGATGGAGACGGGGACGCGTGTCTTCCCTTTGACCTTTGCTGGACATTCCTGTGGAACTGGCAAAATCAGCCCGGAGTACAATGTAGCAAATATCTGTGAAAATGGAAACACCAAAAATCAAACTGGCCTTGGAAAAGAGCAGCAGCTCACCTCTGCTCACCCTGGTGCCCCCCACAGATATGGGAGAGAGCGAGAAGGAGGAGGAGGAGGATGGCAGCTTAACCCCCCCCACACACACACACACATACACATATACACACACTGCCTCAGCACTAGCAGATGACAATAGCTTCAAAAACCAGGGCAACGCCAGACACCCTGACAAAGGCAGGCTCCTCCCGAGCAGCAGAGCAGCAGAGCAACCAGCCCTTTGCCTAGTGTGTGTGTGTGTGTGTGTGTGTGTGTGTGTGTGTGTGAGGGTGGGGGGGCATCGATGTGGACCTCCACCGCGGATGCTCAACATCCAAAGAGGGCTGCTTCTGCTGCTCCGGTGCACAGCGGTGTGTCAGCAGGCCATTAAAGACACGTTAGAGCGGGCACACACACAATTACACGCAATCACACACGCGCGCGCGCGCGCGCACACACACGTACGCACAGGCACACTCGCGCTGCGGGACGAGCGAGCTCCGTCTCCCCAGAACAAACGAACGAGCCCTGGCCGAAACACTCACATGTAGGCGGGCGAGAGCGGCGAGGAGCGGGACGTCTTAAGCACGGGCACCGGGAATTTCCAGCTGACGGGGGAACCGCTTTTCCATTTCAACGGCATGTTGTTGTCAGCGGAGCGGCGCTGGGGCGGAGATCCCGGCGGCCAAGAGCATTTCCACGAAAAGCCTCCCGACGCAGTCCTCTTCCATGCCACCCTGCCCGCACCATGTAGGGGGAGGAGAGCCGAGGAGAGGCGAGGCGAGGCGAGGAAAGGCGAGGAAAGGCGAGGCGAGACGAGGGAGAGACGAGGAAGAGACGAGGAAGAGGCGGCAACAGCCGGGACAGAAATACCCCGCGGGGGCCGGTGGGGAGCGGAGCGGGCCGGGCGGGGACGGGGCTCAGCCTCCAGCAGCCCGAGATGCGACCCGATGCCGCGGCTTGGCCCTGCTGCGTGCGCCGGAGCTGCTGGTGGGGGGAGATGATGTGGGCGGGTGGAGGGAGGGGGAGATGATCCTCCCTCCCTCCTCCCTCACTCTCTCTCTCCCTCCCCCAACCTGCCCTGCCGGGGTTGTGAGGAGCCCAGTAGCTAAGCAACAGTGCCACCTTGTTAGCGGGCTGGTGATTACAGGGGAGAGGAGCCGCGAGAATCGAATTTGCGGGCTGAGGGTTGCGATGTTTTGGGGGCCGAGCTGGTGTGTGTGCGTGTGTGTGTGTGTGTGTGTGTGTGAGGGGGCTGCTATCTCATTAAACAGCTCAAACCTGGGGCCAGCAGCTGATGAACAGGCTCCCCTTCCTCATCATCACAACTAACTCATCGCCACACAGGAAAATTATGGATTTAATGAAAGCCGAGAGGAAACGTAACAGGACTCCAATGTTTCAAATACGATGAGACATAACTGTGATTTCCCAGCTCTCTGTTCTCCCACGCTCGGCCGTCACCTCTGGGTTGGGTCACGTCTCCGTCCTGCTCTGCAGCAGCAGCAGAATCAGCTTGTTTGGACTCCTTTCAAACAAAAACTGCGCCGTAGCCGCCGTGTTAGCCCCTGACCTCTGGGTCCTGGCCTCACAAAGCCTCTCTGGCAGCCCGGCGGCACCTGAGCAGCTCCCGGAGGAGCAGGAGCTCAGCAGGGGGCGCCGGGACTCACAGTCATGGACGCACAACGTTACGCTGCATCAACCTGTCACACAAATCAGTTTGGGGACACGACCGGCAGCTCATCCAGGCCTGGGCGGGCTATAACTCCAGCTGATTTACAGCTACACACACACGCACACACACACAGAGAACCAGACCCCTCCCGAGCAGTTTGAGACAAACTCTCGGCCATTTTTCATCTCATCAAGGCCAAAAACGTTGAAGCAGCAAACACGTCCCCAGACTATCACCTCAGACGCACACAGCGGATTGGCCGACGGGCCACAGCTGTGCCCCCCCCCCAAACACTACACCTCCAAACATGCAGTTTAGAGTGACATATCACACACACACACACCTATCACCTCTCAGTCTGTGTGTCTGTCCTCCCCCACAGTTACAAATTTCCTGTTTTCGCAGCAAAGAATTCCTCATTATTATTCTGACCAACAATGGCGGCACCAATCCCACAAAAAGCCTAAAACCTGACGGAGAATATCACATAGCGCCTCCAGAAGGTTCCACACATGGACGTTCCTAACGTTGCGGCCTGCTCCTGCTCTGATTTCTGGTCAGGCCGGGCTGCAGGATGAATGTGTGCAGCATCTGCTCCGGCTGGCGGCGGCTCGTTCTGTGGAGAGCTGCTGTGCATTAATTACAGTCCTGCACACACACACACACACGCACACGCACGCACGCACGCACGGAACAGCGCGTCTGTCTGGGAGCGTCCGTCCAGCTGCTTCAGCAGCTCGTCCACCTCCACAGTCACGAATCCCTTCCTCCACCTATACGATAAGAAAAAAGCGCCGCGCCGGCAAAGTGGCGGTCTGCAGGCCTCAGCACGGAGCAGGGACGCTGTGTTTCAGCAGAAAAGAGGATTTTATCCTCCTTTATTACTTCCAGCGTGATGTGCTGAGTCTCTGTCCTGGACTCCGGGGTTGAATTTATGAGAGGGGCGCCTCAGATTCACGACCTGCTTGTTATGGGTGGAAATGGGGCCATTCTGGGCCCGCGGCCGGATCGGGGTGCGTGCGCGAAACTGCCCCGACAGACACGCGGCCGGAATGATGATGGCCGAGCAGGCTACAGAAAGTCGGCCGAGGCGAGAAGAGATAACAAGGCGGCCTGGCCCAAGTCTGAGCGGGTCCGTGTTCCTCGGGCTCACACACACGTTCTCTCCCCCACACACACACACACAGTCCTCCTTTGCAGTTAACTCCCACAAAAACATCTGCCAATCTGCGGAGAAACAACAGCTTTTCAACTGAAACGGTCCGCAGGCCTCTGCTCGGTACAGTTTGAGCGTGGAGATAGACGGAGGCGAGCGCAGGAGGCCCCTCACACACGGCCTCTGAGGACAGGGACCGTCTCATTGTCTCTGCCTTTCTCACTAAGCAAGGAAAACTAACCGAGAAAGTCCCTAAACGTGCCTGGAGAGCTCTTAGACCCCAACATCAGGCCCTGACAGGTGCGAGGGCACAGAGGTGAGGAGAAGAGAGTGAGAAGAGGTGAAGGAGAACGCGAGAAGAGCAGGTGACAGCTCTTACACCTGTGTTGTCGGCAGCGACGTGAGCCTGCGTGAGGCGGCGCAGCGTCGGGGTGTGTGAGCTCACACCTCACCCCACTATCATGAGCTCACACCTCGCCCCGCTATCTCTCAGCCGCGTCGCACCATGCCGTGTCACACACGCGACCCGTGGCGTTCGGCGTGTGATCCGTTCAGCTGTAACGTTAGCATCCTCCGTGCGACAGTTTGCGCAGAGGAGCGACGAGGGGAGGATAAAACTATCCGAGCAGAGGCAGAGAGAGGCAAAGAGAGGCAGAGAGAAAGATGGGCCGCCACTCACGAGCCTGTGGGGACCAGAGGATGGGGGACTGACACATAAACACCAAACGTATGCAGATCCTGTTGCTGCCATGCGGGGACACGTTTGCGAGCCAACACACTGAGTCACATCTGACCAGAAACACCTGCCTCACTTTCCTCTGGTGGAACATAAGGCACACAAAAATAAAAGACTCTGTCCAATAAACAACTTGTGTCTCAGCCTGCGTGCGGCGAGCACGGACGAGCGGTCCGCCCGCCTCTGACCCGCTTTGATGGAGTGTCTGAGGAGCGGCCAGCGTGCTGGCCGCCTTCAACCCGACCCCTCACGCTCCCCTCGCACAGCTTTGGAAAACTTGAAACAAACACCATTAATTGTAATCACACCGAGCTGGAATCCTGGTCCATGTGATCACCAACCAGCAGGAGGCTGCCACCTGTTGGCACGCCAGCCTCTCTGTAGCACGCAGGTCACAGGGGTGTGCGGCGGCCCTGCAGCTGGACAACACGGCAGATGGGAGCCCACACGCTCCGCTAACACAACTAGCGCACAACCGAGGCTCAAACCACGATCACAAGCTGTGTTGCCATGATGGCAGCGTCATGGCTTTAAACACACGGTGCAGCGGCGGCGGTGTGTGTGTGTGTGTGTGTGTAAACGTACCTGTCGTGTAGTCCGATGGGCATCGTCTCCCCTCTGTGTGCCAGGTGATCCATACCCTCACCACAACCACACCTACAACACACACACACACACACTCCTGTCAGCCAAGGCAAACATCCACCTGCTACCCGTAAAATGTTGACAGCATTTTGTCACGATGACACTTGTGAAACAGGATCAAATAGAATTTTTCACTGCATTACCACAGCTACAGAAGGCAACAACTGAATATCACAGGAGCATCTCCCTCAAATATGAAGTCATTCTGGGGGCAGGGTTTTCCAAACTCTCCCACTCTTTCAGATAAACCATCACTGTCTCACACACCCCTTACACACACGTCAGCGTGTTAATTTACTGCAGCTGTGAAAGGCCATGAAACACAAATCCACACTGTAATTCAAACCAGACATGTTACACTAAATATAAGCGCAGGGCAAAAAATGTGTGGGTTGGAGTGTTGGGGCATGTGTGGACTGTGCTCAGACTGGGATGGAGGTGATGATAAGGGTTCGGTTCCCATCAGGTCCCTTATGGCACCACTCAATACACTTGCACAAAGATAATTATGGAACACACACATCCTCTGTGATGTGAGGTTTTGACCTCTAAATCACCCTGAACCTTGCTGCTTTCTGTAAATCTGGGCTAATTGAGTTTAAAAATATCCCTGGTGTGAGCTGCAGTGTTTCATATTCCAACAACTTTGCACCTCAACGTCAAGGATGAGTTTAAACGCAACATCTGGACCAAAGATAACACGGGCAGCGGGTCAGACGAGCAGATTAAATAAAAAGTTTGTGGAGAGGTTGATGAGGAGTTAGAGCGAGTTTGGACTCGGGTCTTTGTTCGCGCTGATGGAGCGCTTCGGTCTGACGTACACACTCACTCCCACGCTCCCGAAGCATAGCAAATCTGGCGCGTTTCTCGGTTTATCCCCAGATTGTCAGTCGTTCCTCAGACTCCCCACAGCCTCCCGGTGAATATTAGCGGGCAGCGGAGAGTTTGTCAGCCCGGCCGCGGCGCGTCTGGGCGCCGCCACCTCCGTGGGAGACACGCTACGGCTAAGTGGCTAAGCTAACACACCCACCCCACCTCACCGCTGGCCGGCCGAGATTCAACCGAGGCGAACGACCAGACAGCTGTCACGATGGGAGAATTACGGTCGAGCCTTCCTGAGCCGAGCCTGCCAGGCTGCCTGAAGGCGCCATGTCTACTGGACGCGCTGGGAGAGTTGCGATAGTTGGACTCGCTCAGCCTGGCTAGTTCACCACCATCGAGACGTGAATGTGATGGGCTGTTAACGCAACATTTATTCACCGCCATACCCCCAGACATGACATCGTGCGGCCCCGTTCAAGCACTCAATATGCTGTGTAAACTTTCCTATTGATAGAATCCGTACCTTTAGGAGCGAAGAACGTTAACTAGCGTCCTTGTTTTGCTTCCAAGCCCTCAAATCCACTTATGCCATTTGATCCGCCCCTCCAGCTCTGTCCAATCACATCGCCTCTTACTAAACCAGTGACAGCACCAGAACTTATGATTGGTGGGAGACTATGGCAATCTTCTCCTATTGGCTCAAAACTTCCGTTACTATATAAAGAAGTTGTAAAGCTCGGTCTCCACTCAGCCTGTGTAGCGTGTTGTTGTGGCTGAACACCGTTATTGAAAGTACAAACGGTGAAAGCTTCCTCCATATTATGGCTTTAAGCGCTCTGTTGCAGTCTCATCAGGAATTGAACCTGACGGTGCGTCCAGTGACTTTGCCAAAGAGGACATGCGTCGTTGACACATTTGTCACGTCAGAAAATAAACAAAAATGACTTTCTCTCTTCCTTTTATTTTCCGTTTGTCAAGAGTAATGAACTGAGAACTTAACTAGATGGTACGTTTACTTAACTAATCAGGAGCAAGGCAACTGAGTAGTTTGTGTTTATCCCAACTGACATAGAGTCATGTAAATAATAATTGCGACAACATGAATGTAATAATTTGAAATTTTCACTCGTACAGGGTCAAGAACTAACTTCGATGTCTAACACAGTTGTGCTCTATGTCTATATATGTTAATTATGTAACATAGTGGAAAGATGAGCAGCGTTCGATCTTCCATCCGTTCTTTGAATAATAACGAATAACACGTGGAATGATGACATTCGGTCACTACCACATCTGTCCAGCAGGGGTCAGTGTTGTAGCGTGTGAACCCGCGGCTGTCAGACTGGGGCGCAGAAGAAGAGGCGCGCCTGCCTGAGCCCCTCCCGGAGGCTGCCAGCGGCGGCGGAGATGTCTTGTTTTTCTTCTTTCTTATTTGTGCATCAAACCGTTAACTCCACCAGACAGCTGGGCCGTTAGCGGTTACCTACCAGCGGTAAAAAACTGCGTGTGACCTAGTCGCGGAGTGGACAAAGCCGGCCTGACAAGGGAGTTATTGAGATTTAGAAACCTCAGGTAGCGGGGGGTGTAGTCTGAGTTAGCCCAACCGCCGTTAGCTCAGGGCGCCCCTATGGCGTGACGTCTGACGGGGAATAAACTCTCCGTCCCCCCGCCCGGACCTCCACTTCCACTCGCAGCCAGAGGGAGGACGCGGAGAAGAAGCGGCACGGGCGAATGTTTGTGGGAGTAACAGGTTGGCCTTCCCTGGAGCTGCCCGGCTAACGTTAGCATGGCGTCAGACACGAGCGACACGGAGGAATTCTACGACGCCGCCGAGGACGTCAACTTCAGCCCGTCTCCACAAGTGTAAGGAAAAGGCACAAATAGCACAAATGGAGGCGCCAGAGACAGAATGATTGCTTTATTGTCACCTGGCTGTTGTTTCGGTGGTGTGAAGTCAAGCGAAAGTGAAGCTGAAGCAGCTGTCAAGATGCAAACAGGGAGGCAGCACAGAGTTGTGCAGTGTAGGGCCAAAATATGACAAGAAAGCATCACAATTCTGTCAAGACAGGCTGGGCACTCACACGCACACACACACACACACACACGGAGACTCAGAGGCGTCACATGATATTCCTGTCACAGTGGAGCAGTTTGATTACATCAGGAGCTGTTTCAGATTGCAGCCAAGAACACGGGAATGCAAGAAAAATCACTCAATCTTGAACCACACCCAGTGACAGACCCACAATGTCTGGCTGCTTTGGAGGCTGTTTTGTAGATAATGCTGTCGTCCATGTGTAAATATTGGTGTAAATATCCCACAGGTAGATGTGGGGACACTTTTTGGACTAGTCATTCTGCTCTGTAGCAAGTTTATTTACCTTTGCTCAGCCTTGTTTCCAGTAATAATTGATGGATTTGACCACAGATGAAGTTAGTCTGACTGGTCCCCACGGACCTGTTGATTCTAAACGCCCAATCGATCCTGTAGTCTGCTGAGTCACCAGTGTGTTGTAAATGTGTCAGTGTGTGTGTGTCTACCCATCAAGTCGGCTCAGTAACACAAAACAACTGGAGGCTTCTCTGTGTGTTAATGAGCAGAGTAAATAATTCTCAGATTGATTCACAGGCTGAGTTTGCTAATCAGACGTTGACCTTATTTACATATGTGCTGTGTTTGTTTTCCCTGAAGGTCGCCTGCCAAGTTTGTCATTCCTTCACCAGAGGTACGTTTACCTTTCTGATTCTGCTCTTTTTGTGTTGTTGTTTGTGCGACTGTCGCTGAGGAGACGCAGGCCAACGGGTTCCATAGGCAGTGGAACCTGCAGGTTCCCCGTCTGGAGCTCAGGCCGGCGTCCCGCTCCCTGTCACGCTTCCTCCTATCTGAGGTCACCAAGGTCGTGCCGTGGCTGCGTGTTCAAACTTTAACTCAGCCGTTTGCAACAACGTGTACACACACACACGCGCACACACACACACACACACACTGACTTCCCCCTGACTGTGTCCGCTGGCGTCCGTCGCCGAGCCACAGACGGCCAGGAAAAGACAAAAAGGAACCGAGAGACTAAGAAAACCACAACAAAGGGGCCGAAGCATTGCGGCCCCCCGATGAACCGCACGGCTACTTCTGCTAATTCAGCCATTAAGCGTCACAGTTTCAGCCGCCGCAGGAAGTGCCAGTTCCACCCGGACCAGCGGGGGGCGGGAAACTGCCCATCTCAGCCCTCGCGTGTGTCTGTGTGTGTGTAAGAGAGCGTTTCACTGCTTGCGTGCGGTAGTAGAATCAAAGTGAAACATAAGCAGGCAGAGCCGCTGGCTCGTAAGAGGGTAATGTAATGGCCGCTCTGTGCTGCCTCAGTACGCGGCCGATGTGCCTCGGCGGCGACTTCCCCTGCGCTGCCGTCAGCGTCTAATCTGGTTGTCGTGGTTTCCTCGAGCAGCTCTCGGAGAAAGCAGCTGACG
>OMPJ01027230.1:7293-25619 GCA_900312935.1 Carapus acus
AGTGGGCGGTGGAGACGACGGGATGAAGAATACGGTGGAGAAGATGGCGCGCATTGACACTGAGGTCAACATGAGCTTTGACAGACAGGAAGCAAAGCCAAGGACTGTTTTTTTTCTTTTCTTTTTCTTTTTTACGCTGTCTCCCTCATGCAGGGTTCTGATGAGGACAGATGTACACATGTATTTATGTACACACACACTCGAACACACACACTTGCTCGTTCTCTGGACGCACCCTAACACTAACCCCAACCCTAACTCCTAACCCTAACCCTATTGTGAATATTTTGTGTGAAAGCCTAACCCTAATCCTATTATCTCTCACCCCCATCCCTGTCAATAAGATCTTTTCTTCTAATCTTTGTTTTTATTTTTATTTTCTTTATCTTTAACTCCGGAATCATGTGCCAGTGCAGCAATCGCAAGGCAGAGCAAAATCCAAACCCCAACCCCAACCGCAACCCTCACCCCTAAACCTAACCCTAACCCTATTGTGAAATTTCTGTGTAAAAGCCTAACCCCAACCCCAACCCCTGACCCTAACCCTCACCCTAAACCTGACTCTGGCCCAACTTGAACCCTAATCCTAACCCTTACATAATTCTAACACTACCCTGGCTCTAACCCTACCCTACCCTGGCTCTAACCCTACCCTATCCTCACCCTAACCCTCACTGTGTCGCATGGTCAAATGTGTAACAGTTGTTTTCTTTGGAGATGTACAACTACAAAATTAGAGAATCAATGCTCATACAACAAAATCGCTCTAAATCGTCACATCCGCTATAACTGCATTTTTTGAGTTTCACTTCAGTATTGCGTGTTCTTTCCGGCCAAACAACAGGATGAGTCAGGGTCAGAGAAATGTGCGTGTCAAGCCAAAGCGCTGCGTCCAAGCACCACAATGTCAGGCTACATTGAATGAGCACCGGGGGTGCTTGAAGGACAAGTACGAGACATCTTCACAATGAATGTGAGACGTCCTCACAGCTTTATATGTGGTCTGACTATCACCAAGTGCTGCTCTTACATACCCACTGACTGTGTGACTGCTCACCTTCACTCAACTGGAAGAACATTTGTCACTTACGTCAATACCACTGAACAGATCGGGCAATATAACACCAATATCGGATAATAAACTATGTTTCAGAGTCCATACACATTAAGATAACATTCATAAGTATAAATATTTCCAATGAAAATAGTTATACCAGAAGGTACACATGCTTTGATTATTTGTGGCAAGTCGCCCTCTGCTGGCGAAGTTTGGCACAACATAGGCAGAGGTTATTTCAAAGGCATCACCAACAGGAGACCAATTACAGGCTTCTCACTTAAAATGAGGTGGAATTAAATGACAAATTAGCAAATTCCTGTGCCACAATGTGATCACAGGGGCTCTGGCATGTCGATGCTTATGTGTGTGTGCGTGTGTGCGTGTGTGGGAGAGGATAACAAATTGCAAATGTTAATGCAATATGTGAGTGTCTGCTTACTCTCACTCAAGTGAGATTAAATTCCCTAAATCATGATTGACCTCACTGTCACACACACACTCCAAAGGGGACACACCATTCATCAATGCCGTGCGTGCAATCAGTGATTAAGCCATTTAAGTGTGTGTGTGTGTGTGTGTGTGTGTGTGTGTGTGTATCTTACATAAGTCCCCCGAGTCCTCTGGGACAGCTACAGAGGAACGCGCTGCCCACAGGCTGACACTTCCCATCATTCTGACATGGGTTTGGCACGCAGGGGGTCAATTCAATCTCACAGCGCCCCCCAGCGAAGCCTGTGCTGCAACTGCATGTGAGGCCTGGTGGGGAGAGAATGGGAGAGCAGGAGGGAGGGTAAACAAATGGCCACACGAGGGCGATAAAAACAAGTATCATTTGTAACGTCATCAGTCATTAGCCTCTCAGTGGCTACAGGGCATTTCATACATCACAAAAATCCCACATCACACATGAAAATGGCACAAAACGTGTACATACTGATCAGTACCGCAAATGTACTTACTCTCTATGTGAGTTAAAATTAAAACCTTTTTCTGCTATTATGCGTAAGCGTTCTAAACTGTATATATTTCTGTATATTTCTTCTCATTTGGATTTTCTTCCTTTTTTCCTTTTAATCTCCTTTTTTATACCACTTTGCACAATGTAAAATTGCCATAATGACAGTAAAAGGATTCCTGATTCCTGAAGTGTTTTTGTAGTTGATGAAGTGACTGCTTTTAATTTGGCGATGGCGTTTCAGACTCTGTACACACTGTATTATCAACATATCTGTTAAAATAGTGTTCTGCTAAAATAGTGTACTACACTATTTTTCTCACATAGAAGATATGTGGATAAGTAAAGAAACCACATCGTTTTGCTCCCCAGAAAAAGTAAAACCAAAGCAGTAACAATTTTCATCATACTGTCTCAAACTCATCTCTCTTAGGACTTAGACAACTTTCATCTGGCTCAAAAACAATTTCCAGCATGCAGTTTGGTTTGCGCATATTTGTCTTCTTCAACGTATATCCATCACTGTCATACCCGCGGTATGACAAATCATTTTGTATGTTAGCCAACAGGTGGTCAACTGCTTAATCGGCTCCCTGCTGTCATCTAGTGGAGAAGAATTGAACTGTTCTGGCTGTCATCATGCGGGGCCTGGCAGAGACGAACGAGGATCACGTTTAGCTGAAAATTAATCATTTTGGACCAGTTGAGTGACACCTTCCCACGGTAAACCTGACAACCAGGTACAATACACTGATAGGCTGCTGCATAGTGACTGGGAATCACTGTTTTATGGCATGGAGGAAAATGTCCCACTATTTTTTTCCATCTCCGGTAATAACCAAAATGTAGCCAAACACAATGATGACTTCTTATGGAGCGATTATAAAAAGGTTAATACTATTACAGACTGGGACTGATGTGATATGATCATCATGCCATCATACCAGGGACATAAAAATAAAAATGCAGTTGAAAATGCCAACAGCCGGCACCACACACACACAGGCATGTGCGTACCTCCTGACGGCTGACTCCTGCAGATGGCGCCATTGAGGCAGGGCTGACTGACGCAAGGGTCTGGATAGAGCACGCATCCCAGCTTGACCTCGCTCAGCCCAGCGATCTCGGCGTGACGACTCCTCTTATTCTGGAGCGGGAGCTCGTTCCCGTTCAGCATCAGCGAGTCCAAGCAGCCCTGGAACCCGTCCTGGGTCCTCGGCGCGCCCTCACGCGCCCTCTGGCTCGAGGCCTCCTGACCTCTCCCCGCCGAGGAGCCGGTCCCGTCAGCCATCCCGTTCGGCGGCCGAACTTGGGCGCCAAAGAAAAAGGAGGAATCCGGGGCCAGGGGCCACAGACGGATCGGGGCTCGGGCCGCTCGGCGCCGCTCCACGTAGCTGTCATCTAATGACAGCAGGGTGTAGTTGCGAGTCAGCTCCAAAGCCACGGCGTGCCAGAGCCCGTCATTTATGGGCCTGCCCGAAATGCCCATAATGCCCAGAGTGTTGTCGCAGTCCAGCTGGAACCAGAGTCGCCCGCCCTCAATCTGTCGAACGAAAAAAGATAAAAAAATCACACCACCTTTCAATTGTTGCAGCCCAGAAGACAGACAGTGGTGAAGACAGACCTTAAGCATGGTGCAGGGGTCGACTCGCGTGAACATGATGACCCCTGTGCTCTGAAAAGTTCTAATCCTCAAGCCAAGCTTCATCTCTCCGCCCTGCCCGCCGCCCTCCGTCACCCTATACTTGATGTAGCTGTTTCCAGAGAAGCTCAGAGAAGTTTGGCCTGCAGGGCATAGTCACAGAGCCAAAAAAACAAAGATAAACTCCTTCTGCTGCCACATTGCTCGCCAAGACCAGACAGCCGGCCGTTGTCCAATCATACCTGCGCACTCATCCAGCCTGTCGGGCAGACACTGGCAAACAGAGGGCGCTGTAGGACCAGAGCGAACGCACTGCATGTCTGCGGGACAGGTTTGACCTTCGCAGAGCTCCGCTGAGGCAGGGAGACATGTCCCTCCTGTTTTAAATGTGGAGGAACATGTAAATGAAATGTCACCGAGGTCGTGGAGATACACCAAAAATCACAAGAAAACCACAATGTCCTCACCGGGACAGGTGCAGATGTCTTTGCGTCTGAAGTTGGGCGACACCAGGCTGACCCTCTCCGTGCTGTACGTGACCATGACGTTCCCCTCCACGCCAAGAATTTGTTCACACACTCCCTCGCCACACACCAACCCCCCCGAACACGCGTTGTTCACCACCCTCGCTGCGGCGAGGACGCCTTGAATCTGACCCCGCGCACCTGCCTCCACCAGCACCGCCGCCAGCTCCCGGATGGAGAAAAAGCCGCCCGTCCCTCCGGCGCCCGAGGGATCGGGTTTCTCCACGGCCAGGAGCAGATCAGCGTCAGGCGTGTCGGTCACTGGCTGAACGCTCAGTATGTGGAGGGGATCCTGTTGTCCTGGCGACCACTTCCAACCAGACAGGCCCCGTAATATTAGTTTGATCTGGCTGAAGTAACGGCCCAGCAGGTCCTCGGGGGACATGGACCTGAAACGCAGGGTCATGGCATTGCGCAAAAGCACGTCGGTCACTTGCTCAACCTGGACGGAGACGTCAGCGATGACGGCAAAGCGTCCGTCACTCACTGTGGCGTTCATCTGGTATCTAAGGTGTAGATAAAGAGGCAGCAGATGCAGAAACAGTATCTGTGTCTTCAACGTTTTTGCTCGTAGCGCCACGAGTTTTTTATCACTCACCTTCCAGGCTCCAGCCCGGGCAGAGCCACAACGCTGCCGTCCTGTCTGTTGATGGTGAACATGCTCTCAGGCTGAGCCTTCTGGGTGAAGGACAGGACGTCGTTGGGGTCGCGGTCCGTCGCAAATATCTGACCGATCGGGCCTCCCTGGAAGGCGTCCGTCGCCATGATGATGTAGATCTCCAGGGGCGACACGGTGGGTTTGTACTGACTGTTCCCAATGACCCTCAGGAAGACCCAGGACGAGGAGGTCAGAGGAGGCTTGCCGGAGTCGCTGGCCTGATAAAGTAAAACAGGGCCGCTGTGAAATGTTTGAGGGGCAAAGTATATTTATGTATGCACTTATCGTCCTCATTCACCCTACTTGGAGAGGGGCGATATTCTGAATTCTAAACAGGGAATGTGGTTTTCATCTGGCATTGTCGGAAATAGACCACACGTCTCTCATATTTTTCACCAGCCAGGGATATTATGCCTGCGCGAGGTTGAAGAGATTGTTTCTTTCATCCACAGGGTAAAAGAAGTATTTTCTGTGTTCGGTAGAACGGTGGCGGTCGCATCCACAACAAACTAAACTCTTACGCAGCAATGAACAACAAAAAGGGAGCACGCAGACGGATGGAGGTGCAGCTGCTTTTACCAGGAGGGAACTCTCAAACGGAAAGCAGTCAGAGAAATGTGATCAGGGAGTCTGTGGAGACAAAAGCTTCAACCTAATCATCCACGTCTAGAGCGTCCTACAGCCCGGACTGTGCGCTCACCCAACTTCTCTTGATTGAATTGTGGCTTTCCATGAAGAACAACAGAGACGGTCCTAACCTGGATTTCAAGGGTGAACTCTCTAGGTGCTTCAGGTCCAAACTCGCGATTGGACCTTAGGGTGCCAGTCTGGTCGATGGAGAAGAAATTCCCCTTGTTTCCGGACACGATTCGGAACTCGAAGGGTGGACCGTTGCGAGCCAAGTCCTTATCCTTGACCATTAGCTTCAGCAGGGTGGCCCCAGCAGCTTGATTCAGCTTGACAAGACACAAGGAGTAGAGATGAGGTTGACGTTCTACCATTCAAGCACCTCAAAGCGCATCTACATACAGTACATACACGGCTACAATAGTGTTACAATGCTGTTACCTGTATGATGGCTGTGGAGTTTGGTGGAGAGAAAACAGGAGGGTTATCATTTACGTCCGAGATGTCAATGTTAACGGTGACGGTAGAGGACATGGCGGGAGAGCCGCTGTCGAAAGCCTGCACAGCCAGAGAGTACCGGAACACCTAGAGGGAGCAGAGCACGAGTGAGAACCGGGTCGTCCATACAGCAGCCGACGTCATCGTGCATCGTCGTGCTAGCAGAATATCGCTAAACTGTTGACCTTGTAGACAGGCAAACTTGAGTGTGTTCAGCAACCATAAAATGACTATTGATTGTTGTGAGAGTTCATCCTCAAAAGATGCCTCCTTACCAATTCTCGGTCCAACCGCTTATTGACTTTGAGCACGCCCGTCACTGGGTCGATCCAGAACTGGTTGTTGCGATCCCCAGTTAGGACAGAGTAGGTGATACGCCCGTTCACCTGACTGTCTAGATCCTCAGCCAGTAGCTACAAGGTACAAAAGTACAACCAGTAAAGCCTGAAAAGTGAAGGCTCTGACAAACTCGTGTAATGGGGTGAAGTTCAACGTCTGTAACCTTCGTGACGGTCTGGCCGACAGGCGCATCCTCACTGACGAGGGCGTTGTAAACTTCTTGACTGAACGTCGGGGCGTTGTCGTTGACGTCCATTAGCTCGATGGTCACCATGGTAGCAGCGCTTAGAGGGGGGGTCCCGTTGTCCCAGGCCTCCACGGTGATGTAATAGTCCTTACACACCTCAAAGTCCAGATCATCGGTGACAATAATTGACCCTACAGCGACACATACACAGTCACACTCACATAGGGACCAGTAGGAGTCAATTGGCTGTCGATGAATGTCAAGGGGAGCTCTGTTCCCACTTCCCTTCCCCAGAATGAACCACACCAGTCTGCATTTACCCAGCTTCCTGTCGATGGCAAATTTCCCGAGCTCATTGCCAGAGCGGATGAGGTATGTGACTTCGGCATTGGGCCCGATGTCAGCGCTGGTGGCCAACACCCGCAGCACCTCTGTCCCAACGGCAACATCTTCAGGGACGGTAACGCCATAGTTTTTTCTCTGGAAGACTGGAGTGTTGTCATTTACGTCCAGGACCGTGACGGTTAAATCGACCTGCGAGTGGAAGAAACAGGCACTGTGATCGAAATAAAGACCGGGCCATTCGTCTGTGCCGTCCCATCGCCCAGAGAATCCGGCTCTCTGGGCTCCCAGCAGCTGTAGATTCAAAAACAAATAGGAGCAAAAGACCTGAAGGATTTACTAACACTTGGATAGCCAGAGGCTGAAACCAATAGATATTGATGTCTCTGTTAGCTGCGGGCAGGAGAGAAAACAAGCAGGGTGTGCTACTGCAGAGATGGAGAGTCCAGCCCAAAAAATGAATGCAAACTGTTTTATATGTGTTATTTTCTGCATGTATGTGGCCTTGCTTCAGAGGCGCACATTTAAATGGTGTGGTAAAGGAGGTAAGGACCGACCGAGGTAAGGACCTATGGATTGTCCTCACAAGAGACAGATGTCCAACTGTCTTAGAACAAGAATCAACCCTCCCCCACTGCAACCGGTTGTGTTTCTAAGCAGCCATACTGCTTAGAAAAGGTGATGCTTCTCAAAAATGGGGATGTAGTCAAAAGGAAAGTGGTAGTTTCCTCTCGAAAGGCTTTCAAAATCTACAAAAACAAATAAATATGAAGCTATTCATTAGACTATTCAAAACTGGAAACCTTTTCCTTAATGTTGCTATTATCCCACCATGTATGAAAACAGCATTTCCAAAATTTACGGTTTTGAACACAACAACATGGAAAAAGGCTCCAACTCATACCCCCTACTTTTCACTAGAAGTGTTCCTATCTTGAATTTCCCACTCAAGGCAACGGAAAAGATTGCGAACACAAATCTGGTAATGTTTTGTGCATTTTCAAACTTTCAAGGTAGACAATTATGAGAACAAAATGTGGAGCAAGTAGAGTGAACAACAAAAACAAACAAATAAAAAGAACCCCCAGTAAGTGCCGTCCCAATTTTTGCCAAACAATATCGAAAAAGTTTCTCCTTGCTTGACATGGAATTACAGTGCAATATTTTTGCGGTCATTGGGGGGAGCTCTCGACACACGCTGCAGCAGAATGCCCCAGACACACATCGGAGACCAATGTGGTCAACTCTGACCCATCATCGGAAAGCTCCTGGACAACAGACAGAGGATATGGAAACATTCACCAACGGCACCAAATGGAAACGACCGCAGCTCCTCACTCAGTGTGCACGATGGTGCCACAGTGAGAGGGTTGGGAACCGGAAGCGGGACCCCTTACTCCAGAGGTCTAGGTGGAAACATCGACATTGTCTCTCTGTTTGTCTCAGTTGTCTTTGTTTAGGCGCTGACTGAAAACCTAAGCACCGACAAGAAATTAGCACGATCATTTCCCCATGGCACATGCTAACTGTTAGCGTTACATACACTGATACGAGTGCTAATAGTTGCAGTGCTGCTGAAAAGTGAAAAGACTAAGGAGCCTTTTACAGCGGGGACATAAACCAATGGCACGACAGCTCTAAAGGCCGACCTAAGCCATTTCACTTGGGCTGAACAAGACGCTCACCATCGCTTTGTGGCTCCGTCTCTGGCTCGGTTGCTGCTGTTCCATCCTTCACAGCTCTGCCTTTGTTGCTGCGCGTTTCTGATGTCACCCCCTGCACCCCAGCCCCTGTCACCTTCCCCATCGTCCCCCGCATCATCCAACACCCATTTTTATAAAGATTTATCTTAATTAAAATCTTCCGGGCTCTTTATCTGATCGACTAAATAAACAACAATGGCCGTTTTATTCATTGGAAGTCCTATTCATGCCAGGGGGAGAGAAACAGTCGGCAGGGCAATAGGCAAATAACACACGACACAAATGATAAAGCGCAAAGAAGAAACTGAATCATAATGTCAGAAAAGTTACATTATGTGTATAATTCAGAAATTTTCCTCATTAAAATTCATTACCCGCGTTACTCTCCAAAGTCTCAAATTCTTCAACCTAAACTGTATACACCATCATTTTTCCCCGGTTTGGTGTGAAAAGGTGTCATCTGGACTCTTACCTGTGAGTACAGCGCCCACTCCTGGCCGGCTAGGTCAGCAGCCTGGACCCGTATTTGGTACGCGTCCTTGGTCTCCCTGTCTAGCGGCCTCTCCAGCATCACCACCCCAGATGTTGCGTCGATTGAGAAGTAGCCGTCAGCCGAGTCCACCAGGGAGTAGACCACTGAGCGGTTCAACCCTGGAGGAGGGACGTTATCCACACGCTGAGGATAATGGAGTTAACGTTTTCTTCCTCACGTGCTGTCGCCAATCTCTCCGATGACCTTCTTACCGTCGTCTGGGTCGTTGGCTTGCACGCGGGCCAGCGGAGCCTTTAGGGGTGCGTTTTCATACACTCTGGCTACGTATTGTGTAGCGGAGAAAGTGGGGGCATTGTCATTCACGTCCTGCACCTTGAGGGAAATTTCGGAGCGACAAAACAGCCCGCCGCCATCAGTCGCCTGGGCAACCAGCTTGTAGCTGGCTGTTGACTCCCGGTCCATGACTGTGGCTGTACGCAACTCACCTTTAACAAACGGGAAAGAGGAGGAAGGTGGTTAGTGGTCAAGGAGTACTCCTTTAACCCTTGGATGCACAACCCTACTTCCACTCGTGGAAGAGTGTAGATATTTTTGACGCCAATTGAAATGCTCTAAATATTGAGAATTTTCTCAAAATGAATGAAAAAACATAAATAAAGAAAAATATTTCATCATGTCACTAACATGTTTAATGAGGGATACCTGGAATATGAATATATTACAATTTTTCTTTATGAAGAATTTGAATAAGAATTCACGATAATAAATTATTATAACCAATAATAATAATAATTATAATAATGATGATGATGATGATGATGATGATGATAATTTTGAATTATAATAATTTTGAATAATAAACCCTGGAGTGATTTTTGACCCCACATACAGTATGTATCTCAAGATCAATTCATTGCTTTTTGTTCTACTCTCCATTTCATCCACTGGATTCCCAAATTCCATATGCTCAAGGGAGAAAATACTCTGACTTGGTTTACTCATTTCGTTGAGTTTAGTTACGTCTCAGTACATGTGATGTATTTACCGGTGTTGGCATCCATGTGGAACGCCTCCACACCAATGCCATACAGTGAGTACTGGAGCTCAGCGCTAGAACCAGAGTCTGCATCTGTCGCTCCCACGGTCAGGATGCTCGACCGGATGGGGACGTCCTCCGGAAACGAGGCACTGTACACCGTCTGTCGTGACACGCACAAATAGAGAGACGTGGACACCCCTTTGTGTAAAAGGCACACATTGGCACCTCAAATACACAGAGTAATTCCGTTGTGACATCAGCATGAAAGGGCCTTAAAATTCATCTGCACTGTCTCTGGGGCCCCCCGCTGATAAAACGAGTGGAGCTTTTTTTGCTGCTGTGACAGCTTTTAGGAATGAAATGGGAGCTCTCGCTGTTTTTACTGCTGACAGCCACAGCGGGCAAACTGCAGGAGGAAGCGCCTGAAGTCACACTACATCTCTATCTAGAAACAGCAAAATATTTAAATTGTCGCCACAAAAACAAGAATACTACCTGAATCTGGTATATGTAGCACTGTTAATGTAGAACGGATGTTAGGACTGCTGATCCTTTATAGGAGGACCTTTGAACATTTATTCCCTTTCCTTGTTAACAGTTTCCACCAATAAAAAATCAATTTTTTCAGTAGCTGGGGGCACTTTGGCCCTGCTAGTCAAGGCAGAGCCCTCAGTACTGACGATGCTCCCTGCATTGGTAACACCAAGGTCCCAGAGCTGTTAATAAATAATCTTATAACTACCGCTGCTGCTGCTGCTGCTGTTTCAGCTCAACGTTGCCGCAGACCACATTAACTGCAGCTAGAGCACTTTTTTCTGCCAAGATCACTAATTGCAAATTGTTATTCAGTCAATATCTGATATTGCAAAAAAAAACAAAACATCAGCTCAGTGCTTCACTTCTACCCGCTAATGATTTAGAAATGAAGCGCAAACATGATCAACTTCAATGTTAGCTTGGGCAAATCCACACAGCCTGACACAACTTGGTTGCGCTGCCGCTGTGTCCGGAATTCCGAGATATATTTATAGAATTCATACAGAACAGAACTCTCCTAACGAAATGTCATGAGATGTACGAGCAGCAGACATCCAGTAAATGGAAAAAGGGGAATATCCCCGGGAGATTTCATGGGTCAATGACCTTCTCTCCTCTTTGCAAAGTTCAGGTTTTCACACAGCATCAGCACTTAAAGTAGAAACAAATGGGACAGTGAGTTAAAGCTGGCTGCTTTTAATCCCTAATTGATGTTATTTGTTAAGCAAATTAAGTACACAAAAAAACACCTCCTCAGGCAATGCTGCAAGCATCTGAAGTGAGAGACAAACATTAAAACAAATCCAGAGAGGAATTATGAACATTGAGGAATTTTAGAGGGAAGGATGAAAATGAAAGTAAGTGGCAAAAGATATAGTTTGTTCTCTGTTTTGATTTGTCTGTGCAACATTGTGTTACTTTTTGAATTGGTTAATTGGAGTTACATTGCACCAACAGTGCCACATTACTGTGGAGAAACTATAATAACTGAAAAAGTTGCCATTCTGAGACTTCTCCTTATCAAATAGTAATAAATATGTTAATTTTCTGAATGTCAAACCAAATAGTTTTTTTAAGTCAATCCACCCTTAAAATTAGCAATGAAACGTGGGGCGGCGAATGAACCGCAATCGCAATTTCGGCTCCGAAATTGAATGTACAATGTGCTCCCTGTCGCTGATGGGATGGAAAACGTGCAGGATGTTTGTCTCTCCCAGTTTCGAATTCATCATTTTGAATTGCCTCACATGGCGGGGCTGTACTATCTATTCATTGAGTTTCGCTGCTTCATTCATAACTGGGGGAGAAATGTGTGATTCGGTGACCCGATAACTGCTCGTGTTCTCACTCTGCATCAGTTCGTTGGTGATCGTTGTTATTGCTATTGTTGTTGTGCCTCCCTTAATTATTCAGTCAAAAACCTGGAGGCATTTCACCCCTCATTATGGAGGGTGTGAAAATACGAGTTATTCACCCCATTTCCGGACAAGCAGCCGTTAATATCCATCGCTGCACTGTGACATCCAAACAGCTCGAGCTGCCACTGAGGCTTATCTCGTTAGACTCCATCATCTGTGTTTGTTTTCGTTCCCAGACTGTTTGACGACGGCTGACCTGATTGCAGACTGGATTGTTGTCGTTGGAGTCCATGACGGTAACCTCCACGGCCGCGCGGGCCACAAACAGTCCATCGCTGGCCGTGATGTTGAGCAGGTACCGGTCCTGCTGTTCGCGGTCCAGCAGTCCGCTTACGTAAACTTTCCACTCCCCCTGGACGAGGGCCAGGCCGAACACACCCCTTGGATTCCCGCCTGCAAAGTAGATTTGTGATTCTCACTTGCAGGAACTTTCTAAGTAACCAGTAACCGATTCCCATGTCCTTACCGGTGATGTAAAAGTTGACTAGATGGTTTTGATCTGTTCCATCATCATCTACGGTTTTCAAAACAGCCACCACCTCCCCGAGGGGGTCGCTCTCCCTCACCGCCCCACGATACAGCTCCCTCTCAAAGCGAGGCGGGTTATCGTTGACGTCCGCAACGGTGACTGTGACCGCAGTGGTGGAGGACAGAGACAGGAGCTCGCCTAGGTCGGAGGCCACTGCCTGGAAGCTGTAGCTGGAGCAGGACTCGTGGTCCAGCGGGCCAACGGTGGTGATCCAGCCCGTCTTGCTGTCCAGCGCAAAGACAGAAGCTGCTGTAACGGAGCCGCTTGGCGAGCCGGCAGCATCGATGGTGCTGGGGGCAAGCAGAGGCCCAAGGCTGTAGGTTACCTGCCGATATAAAACACCGTATTGCGTACAATACTTTCAAAATAAGTGAAAAATGCAATGCTCTACCATACTTTACTGTGCGTGTCTATCGACTGACAGATAAGTCAGACCATCAGAGCCCGAAAACTAACATATCCAGTGGCTCCTAATCTCTACAGGGAGTGCACAACCTATCAATACCTTCACTCTTCCACGAGTGGGCTCATTTTTGACCCCAATTAGAATTCCAGAAATATTGAGAATTTTCTCAAAACGATTGCAAACATAATTAAAGAAAAATGTGGCTTCATGTCACAACCATGTTTAACAAGGAATACCTGGAATATGAATATTTTCCAATTTTTCTTTATAAAGATTTTGAAAAATAACAACCCCCGGGGTCACTTTTGACCCCATCTGTGCATCTAAGAGTTAAGTACCTCTGACTTCCGATTGTGCTGGTTAATGTTGGTGATGAATGGATCAACATCGCTCACCTGCCCATTGGAGCCCCAGTCTGGATCGAATGCACGCACTTGGACCACTCTCGTCCCTATAGGCATACCCTCCATCACCGCGGCAACGTACACGTTGGTCTCAAACACCGGCTTATTGTCATTCACGTCCAGTATCTGCATAGCCACAAATCATTATCTACTCACTTCAGCCCTCTTCACCCATGAAAAAAAAAGAAAAACGACGCCCAAATTACAATTCCCTCCTCATCTGCATTCGAACTCGGTGTCTGAACTCGTCACCCACCTTCACCTCCAGGTCCACGGTGGAGATGGACTCGATCAGGTCTCTTCTCGTTGTTGCAGAGACCTTAAAGCGGAAGGTGTTGACCTGCTCGTAGTCAACGGGTTTGACAAGACGGATAAGGCCGCTGTTACTCTCCACCGAGAAGGTCCCGACCTGGTTGCTCTCCACCGTCTCTCCTGCGACAGCGGCAAAGAGCCCCGTCTGTCCAGGCCCCAGGTAGACAGAACCCAAGGCCGTCCCCACAGCCGTGTCCTCGGGGATGGTGAAAGAATACTGCGGCTGGCTGAAGGAAGGAACCAAGGCGTCCGGCGGCACCACGTGGATGAAGGCGGACACCAGGGAGTGTTTGGCGGGCGAGCCGCAGTCGGAGGCTTTCACGAAGAAGGACAGCACCGTCCCCTGGAGATGATCCACCGCGCTTTTCGTCAGCATCCACCCACTGTCAGGCTCCACCTGGGCAGAGGCAGAAACTCGCCTTGATCAAACATTCGTCCTCATTATTGTGACCCTGATTACACAGTTTACATCTTTCATTCTGGGGCTGAGTGCAGCTGAGATGGAGCGAGCAACCCTCGCTGATGAATGCTAATGGGCTGCGTCTCACTTTCTGCTTTTCCTTTTCAATTATCTCAACTGTGCTGTGGCGGTTTTTCTGTTTTAGCTATTTCTGTCACGTGGATGACAAATTATATTGTCGGACAGTTCTTAGTTGTTTCAATTCAGGCAACAATACAGTGTTTCATACAAATATAAGAAGAATTTTCAAACATCTTCTAAGGGCCATTTTTAACTAGAATAGAAGCCAAAAGTTTCTGTCTTTTTAATTTTGGAAATGCTTCTAATTACCCTAAACTTGCTGTTCAGCAATTTGTCGTAATGATGAAAAATTGTGGATTTGGGTGTTTTGCTGTCTAACCACTTATATTGTATAAGTGTGCAAAAAATAAAACCATAAAAATATGGGGATAATGTCGGGATGATTTATAGGAGCAACAACAGATTTTGTTACTTTGTTATTGTTATATATATATATCCTGTCTAAGCAGTTATTCTGAACAATTGTTGAAAATACTAATTATCTTGAAATGATCTAAATCTTAATTGTTGTTTTATACTTACAGTATACAACTGTTTCCATGCTTTCACAATAGTCCAAATATAACAAGAAAGAAGCTGCCACATTTTAATGAAAAGACGAGAGTTCATACTGCTTCAAATATAGTCTGGAAAATAGTTCATTAGAGCTTGAAAAAAATCCACCAAAGGCTAATAACTTGGACAGGGAACAAAAAGTACTGACCTCCAGCACGTCCACCAGAGACACGCGGGCCTCGCTGTAGAGCGAGTAGGTAATGCGCCCGTTGGAGCCGTCGTCGGGGTCAGAGGCTTGGATCAGCGTCACCAGGGAGCCTTTGGCCACGTTGGCTTTGATGCTCAGACGGTATTCGGCTGCTCCGAAGCGAGGGGCATTGTCATTCTCGTCCTCCAGTACCACTCGCACTGTGCAAAAGGACGCGCGGCCTGGCACATAAAACACAACACCGCATCTCTCGTGAAATGTTGGAAACAGCAGCTTGAGTCATCGCAGACAAATCACATCAGCGTAGAGACAGAAAGACGTGGTTTTAGCCACAACACACACTTCTAAGCAAACAGGTAATGACTCTGACACATACCAGGAAACTCATTCTGTACTTCAAGATGATGATTGAAAAGTGGAGTAGCAGAAAACTAAATAAAGTATTAATATCTTTTCATTTCATTCTCAGGCTCCTTCACAGTGATAAGAATGTCGATCACAAGATGTTTATATCACCTTGCACAAAGTCTCTTATCCAAGATTTGATATTACCTCCCCCATCAAGGGCCATCACGGTCAGTACCATGTCCTTGTTCTCTGGGTTCTCTCGGTCTAATATCCCCACGGTGGTTATGAATCCATCCGCGTCGATGCTGAACTGGGTTTTTCCCGCATCATTGACGAAGGAGTAGGTGATTTCACCAAACAATCCCAGGTCCTCGTCCGTAGCACGTACCTGGTTGCCCGGCCAGAAATATTCACACCATAAAAATCTGCGTTAGCAAACATTTTTCGCTAGTGATGCGTGCTCATGATTTGATAGCGAGAAAGAGTGTGTACCTGGATGACCCTCGACCCCGGCGGGGTGTTCTCTTTGACCTCAGCCAAGTAGAACCTCTGGCTGAACATGGGGCTGTACATGTTAGCGCCCAGCACACCGATGCTCACCTGGAGGAGTTCGTCGTCGTTATAATCATCATTAAATTTTGTTGTTTCCCTTACTGGCATAACAAATAGTTACACGAGTAGAACCGCGTCTTTATGCTCCCAAAGTACCAATAACAAATCCGCAGCACCTGAGGGCACCTTTCTCTGAGTTTACTGTTCAGCAGAGGATGAATTATGGATGGTACGAATGTCAGGCTTGAAATATTCAGAGATGTGAATTTGATTTGAATTCTTTGCATGAAAATGACGTAAACAGACATTGGCTGTGGGATTCTGACACTTGCAAATCATAGAAAAGTACTAGAGGAGCAGGGATGGACATAAAAGCTTTTGTTGTGCCCTTTCCTATGTAACTTTGACGGTCACAAGCTATTTTGATCGTTCTGGACACTAACAATAGATTACAATCTTGTAAAAAAAAAAAAGAAAAAAGAGGGAGCATCTGGTCACACTCTAAATATGTCAAAAACACAACGTCGAGACACAATGCAGCAACCACAGATTGAACTAGAAGCTACCTAAAACAACACTGCTGCAAAACTCCGGCTTTCACATCAGAATTGAGAGGTGTTATATCACAGGCCAGTTCAAAAACCCCACAAGTCCAACTTGTAATTACACTTAAACGGACGTGTGGGCATCGATTACTTTCCATGTCAGCAGGTCATCGACTAAACAAATCTGACGGGACATAAACAGAGGCTTAACTTTCAGCTGTGCCAGCTGCTCGGCGGTCACTGATGGCGAACGGCAATGGTGTTGGGCCACAAATGAGTGTGATTCGCTTGAAGGGAAAGGTCGGCGCGAAAGGTCGCTCTCCGTTCTGAGGGAAGACGGGGAGCGGGAGGGGGAGTGACAGAGAGGCGGTCTGACCTGAGCAGTGCTGGTGAAGACACCATCTGAGACGGACACATTAAGTTGGTAAGAGAGCTTCATGCCCCATCTCCTCTTGTTAGACAGACTGAGGACTCCCGTCTCTGGTTCCATTGTGAAAGTCATTCTCTCATTACCGGAGAGGATGCTGTACCTGAAAAAATCCAACAAAAACCCAGTATTCCGTGAGAAAGTAGCTAGAGATGGATTTTGCGCCTGGGTACTGCAGTGGCACAGCTCACACTCTCCCTCATATGAATACAGTACACATTCCTCACCTTCAGTCACCAACAGCCAGGCGTACATTTCCAATATTTGTCAACACACATAATCGTGATTATTAATCAGATAGGAATCTATGAGTCCGACCTTGTGCTAATATTGTTGTACTCAATCTTACCTAAGCTTCTCTGTGTCGCAGAGGTCGGCGTCGGACGCCTGAACGCAAGTCACAAATTGTCCTCTGGGGGCCAGTTGGCTAACGTAGGCCTCGTAAAGCGCCTGGCTAAAACTAGGGGGGCTGTCGTTGGTGTCTGTGACAAAAACCGTGACGCTGACGTCGCTGCTGAGCGCCGGCTCCCCGCTGTCTGTGGCTCTGACAATGAAGTTGTGTTGACGGATGAGCTCGTAGTCGAGCATGAGGGCGGTGGACATTAATCCACTGGCACTGTCAATGTTGAAGTAGATGGTGTTGTTGTAGAGGTCAGACAGGATCTGGTAGGTCACAGCTGCGTTCTTCTCAGAGTCCTGGTCCTGGGCAAACACCTGCCGGGAGAGGAGCGTCCATTTAGTATACTGGTGTTGGCATTGCGGTAGCGGTAGCATCTCTGTAACATGGTCAGCACCTGAAATGTGTCATCCTGTCATTATCAAGGACTCAAATCACGCAGCAGCGCAAAGAATTGGTTTGCCTCCTCACTCGACAGCGCCACTCTTATGTGATAACCGTTTAACACTTTCCATTTCGATTTTTCTCTTGGAAAACATCGGGCAGGCCGCTCTTAAATAAATTCCGACCTAATCTCACGTCAATCCCCGATGCACCTGAAGTGGCTCCCAAGTGTAAACAATCATTCCCAAGCTGTGTATGTATGCAGGCTTTAAGATGGCTATCAACCTGCAAACACACATACGCGCGCGCACACACACCTGCAGCACGGCTGTTCCAATCATGGAATTCTCCGCCACCACAGCAGCGTAGGACGTGTTCTGAAAGACGGGCACATTATCGTTCACGTCTAGCACGACAATATCGACGTCCACCTCAGACTTGGCACCAGTCAGCGTATCTGTAGCCTGCACGGTGAGGCGGTAGTAGGGGGTGTCCTCGTAATCTAAGGGGCAAATCACGCTGATGACTGCGGTGTCAAAGCCGATGTCAAACCGAAGCGAGGGGTCTCCGTTTGTGATGGTGAAGACCACGCCCTGTCCCTCGGGGCTGGTGGCGTTGATGCGTAGGACAGAGGTGGAGACGGCCACGTCCTCTCTGACGGTGATGCCGTAGAAGGGTTTGTCGAACACCGGCATGGCTTTGTTTATCACGGTGATGGGCAGCTCCACCTCGTTGGAGAGTGGCGGGAAGCCGCTA
>OMPJ01027231.1:1223-14122 GCA_900312935.1 Carapus acus
TCTGAACGAGCCGTGACGGAGAGATAAAAATATAGCAAGGAAAAAAAAAAGAATCTGCCGTCAAGATTCCAGCTCCTTGCTTTATGGCGTATCCAGAAGGATCTCCCCTCAGCGTCCTACTGCGTTGACATATGTGGAGAGCGCACCTTTCCCGGGGTGATTTATGACAGGCTGCCGGCCCAGATGTGGATCTGTCGACGCCGGCCAGCTGAAGGGAGGCAGACGCGGGAGTATCAAAGGGAGGAGCTGCAAAGTGCGGCACCGGGGCCGGACAAAGACGGGGTGAGGGGGCGGAGGCGGGTTGCGGACCCACCATTTTCACATCAATAGCTCTGCGTGTGCCGCACTTTAAAGACCCGTCAAGTTTTAAAAGCCGCGGCTGCACTTTCATGTGCGGCAGAATTTATTCGCTTCGCCATCTTTGCGTTCTGCAGATTCGCTCTGCCTCGCTTCCCCGTATCCGTCGGCGCCGGCGGTCCTATCCGAGGCCTCTATTTCGAGGCGTCTTACCCGCCCCACTCCTCACGTTTTGCTTTTCGCTCTCCCATCGCAGGTGTGGTTCCAGAACCGGCGGGCCAAGTGGAGGAAGAGGGAGCGTTTTGGCCAGATGCAGCAGGTCCGCACGCACTTCTCCACCGCCTACGAGCTGCCCCTCCTCACCCGGCCCGAGAACTACGCACAGGTAGTCACCAGAAGGAGGTGGAGAGCTGGTTGGAAAGTCTGTCGCGGATCACGTCCCACTAAATTCAATTTTTCAATATTCTCCCACCTCACGCTCCAGATCCAGAATCCTTCGTGGATTAGCAGCAGCAGCGGAGCGTCTCCGGTCCCCGGCTGCGTGGTGCCGTGCGAGTCTGTCCCTTCCTGCATGCCCCCCCACCCGCACGCCCCCGCAGGAGTCTCCGACTTCCTGGGCGTTCCGAGCCCGGGGAGCAGCCACATGGGACAGACGCACATGGGCAGCCTGTTCGGGGGCCCCGGGATGGGTGGAGGAATCAATGGCTATGATCTCAATGTTGATCCAGACCGCAAGTCCTCCAGCATAGCCGCTCTGAGGATGAAGGCCAAGGAACACAGTGCAGCCATCTCCTGGGCTACATGATGTCTCAACTCTGGTCCCACCCGTCCTGCCCCCACCTTTTTCTTTCTTTTTTTTTGCCCTCTCTCTTTTTCCCCCCCCTTGTCGTATGGAGCCGTCAGCCAGCTCTGTGGGAGAGGAGGAGGCAGTTCGCCTGCCAGCAGCAGCGACACCGCCGACACGGGTCAAATGGAGAGGGAGGGACTGGGGAGGCAAGAAAAAAAAACAGCTACAACATGGAGACAACGACAAAAAAAAAAAGGCCAGGAAGCAGCTGTGATAAGGAGGGAGAGCGACAGAGAGAGGTGAAAGAGGTAGAGAGAGAGAGGGAGATGCTGAGGTCAGAGGTTTGGATTCCTTGATCTGTCTCAGGTGCCACGGTGACCTGTTCATTTAACAACAGCCATGGACACACACACGCACACACACACGCGGAACTCAGTGCCTTCTCTATTCATATCATAATCAATAGTTCAGCTTTTTTTTTTTTTTTTACCTGCTGTTCTCAAGCAATCCAAACCGAGCAGAAAAATCGAGAAGAATCTCGCAACGCTAATGGTCAAACCTGAAAACCGGGACCATTCGAGGCCGATCCCCTTTCCAGGCACCAGTGACCGCGTGTCTGTTTTCTGAGGTGCTTTGCTGCGTCTGCACGTGAGGCTGCTGCCCTTTAAGTGGGACTGGCAGCCCGTTTCAAATGAACGGCTCATTTCCTCCCGCTGGGTAACCTCTACGGGTCGAGCCCCCCCGGACCCTCGGCCAACCCCGGCAACCCGCCTCCCAAACCTCCAGGCCGGGCCTCCGGTTACAGGAAACACAGCAGCAACATACAGCGGCGACAGCAGTGTCCATCCACACCGGCCGACCACTCTGGCCAACACGGACACACACACACACACACACCTCGGTGGCCTCAAAGTGAAGCCCGGCAGAGGACAAGACGCGTGGTGGACACACTGTGTGCGATTCCAAACGCTGTTTTAACTCGATCGGATCACGGCCTCCTTTCTCCCAGAGCGCATTCGCCGATGTTTAGGTAATGTGATGACATGAGAGCTGCGCTGCAGGAATGTGCTCTGCATGTGTGTGTGTGTGTGTGCGGTGATTGCGTGGGGTGTCTCAGCGTGTTACACCCCCATCTAACCCACGTCGGGGGTGAGCTTGTCACCAGAGCCGAACTGCAGGCCGCAGCTCCAGACAGGCTTCATTAGTCCTCTGAGTGATCCCTCCATGACGCCCGTTCGGGGCGCTCGGATCCTTTTTCTTTCGCAGGCAGGGGACGGTTGGCGCCCCTCTTCCCGGTGGCCACGATAATTAGGTCTGCGAGAGAGCCGAGGTAGTTTCAACTCCTAGCGTCTCGCTTCTCCTTCAAAATGTAAAGGGGACCAAAAAGCAAGGAGATACAAGCCAGATAAAGGAATGGGAATTTGTTCATTCTCTAATTTCATTCCAGTTGCACATGAAAAAGCAGCTGCATGTCTAAATCAGGCAGCCGGGTGCCTAAAATCTGTGTTTGTAAATCCCACACACTGGCAATAAAAAGCAAAATGCCACTACAAGGAAAAACATGGTTGGATGTGAAGATCAGGGTCAAAAGCTCGAGCAGCAAAATATCAGGATGGACTCCGAACAATTTTGTCTCCAAGATTAGCAATAAGATATTTTGCCAAGCTGTGCGTGCGTATGTGTGTACATGTATGTGTGTGCATGTGTGTGTTTGTCCTCTCTCCCTCCACTCCTCTGCCACGCTGTCTATGTTGATACTACTGAAATGAAGCTGACTGAGATCCACGGTTATTTGTAATAATTGTCATATTGTGTGAATGTGAAGAGAATTTGTTTTTCTGCCTGTACATTTATTTGCTGGTAGTTATTTGTCACGAAATGGACCCGCGGGGGTGGAAAAACCAAAATAGTATTATGAGTAATATTTGCCAAAGAAAAATTACATCCTGTTGTGTCGCTCTGGATTTTTACCAAGTTTGAATTTGCCTTCTAATTCTTTTCTTATGGCTTTAAGCAGCTTTTTTTGTATATTAATCATGTATTTCTACTTCTGATTGTGACTGAATTTGATATTGAATTGCAATAAGTTATTGCACTTGCAGCGTTTGGAGGCAGCCGTGCGCACTCTGCAGGTTGGATCCATCCACACACGCAGAGAGAAGTTTGCCGTTTCTCCTAATGATGGTTTTGATGTGATTAAGAAATAAATGAGTCTCCGAGACCAGAACGAGTTCTTTCATTACAGACCGTGGCCCCGCTTGCGCAAGAAGGAAAATACTGGGGGAAGGAGGGGGAAGTGATGGGTTGCTGGTTTGATTACAGGGTGATGCTTAAGTGTCCTTTAGCAAGATACTAAAACTGATCATTTTAAAACTGATTCCTTTTGCGCAGATAAAAAGGACACAAATATGTGTCCAAATATATGTGTATATACAGTATGTGTCAACACAAATATAATGTGAGTGCCCTCCAGTAGCTGACTTGGACTTTTTGGCTGTTAAGCTAGAAATTGCGGAAACAGTTACCATAAAAGTTAAAAAATAACAAAAACACAGCAACGGCTGTGAACCCAAAAATACAGGCCAGGATCCAAAGTTTGGTGAGAGAGCAGCAGCATGTGAGGTCTGATAAGTTTGTAGATGACACCAGTCCAGCTTTGGCTTACTGGTACTTTGGGGTCTGTACTTAAGGGGAGGACTTGATAAGGGTTCTAAATGGTTTGTTAAGGGACATCGTCTCAGCTTATTTTGGCTCAAGTGAAATCCGTCAACGGTAATGAGGTAGAGTGAGAGACTGATGTGAACGAAAATGAGGTACTACAATAAATAAGTGAACGTGACAGAGTGTGTGTGGTAGCTGGGTCAAAGGTCGTCGATCCCATTCTGAATCGCCACCTAGGCAGACCCCAGATGGGCAAACTGATAATGTGAACGGGTCTTACAGAATTCCAGGTGCTCGCCAAGCTTCCGTCACAGGGAGACAGAGCTGTCAAACGTGTGTGTGTGTGTGTGTGTGTGTGCGTGTGTGTACACAGGCACCCTTTGTTTCCACCGTTTCAGCGTCTTTGCTCCTGCTGCTGCTGAGCGTTTCCCACCCAAGGCGACGGACGCTGCACGCCACCAAAGACAAAGGGAGGACACTGCCAGGAAAAAGAGATAAGCCCAGCCAATTCTTCTTCTCCTCTTTTCCTCTTTGTTGTTGTCTCTGCCCTCACTTTCGGTCTGTGCCCGGCGGAACGCGTTTGGATCGGTCCCATCCCGGCAACGCTCTCCGTCTGCTCCACTCCTGTGCAACAACTTTGACTGGGGCGGCGCTTTTCCTGGCTCAAGGATGGGGGAAAACTGGGAGAGGAGTCCCGTTGTCTTCAATCAGAATCCTCCCATCACCCCACAGAGCAGGGGACTGGAGACGGTCAGGACGACAGGGACAAAAGAAAAAACTAAAACGACAGAAACTTCTCCAGCACGTTCCTCTAAGAGTGTAAATCACTCCATCGCTTCCTCCTTATTTTCCTCCTACGTAAACTATTGGGGCTATTGTTTGGGACGGGAGCAACGCTGGGGTCATGGGCTCCAACCCCCCCCTCCCTCGTCCTCAACCCCCCCACAGCTTTTCCTCTTCTCCGCCAACTTTTTACGAGGCACTAAAAGCGAAGGAGCTAATGTTCTTATGGTTGTTTTGCTAAGAATTTATTTGTCAGTTTCTTATTGTCCCAAACTGTCCACACACGCACTGAACAGCTAATAAAACCAAGAAAATCTGCACTATTTCTTTAATTTCTAATTTTTTGAACTTGTAGTTAAACCAATGCTGACTTTGTTCTCATAACCTTTTTTTCTTTTAACACTAGCCACAAATTTTTTTTTGAGACTTGTATAGATATTTACCATTTACTCGGTCGTCCGTAACAGGCTCCAAATCTGCAGCTTGCACCTTTTTTGGAACCTCTAGGTGAAGGTATAAGTTTAGTTTGAAACAAATATGCTCACCGCTGGCTCTGGGAGTGTTTTCCCATGACATTTACCCAGAAATGTCGGGAAGTAGCCGAGAGAATGAAAAAAAATAGCCTGCAGTGAAAACAACATGGCTCAGTTCTGTTTGGGGAGCCCAGCGGCTCTGTTTACCAGTTTGTGCGGCGTGCCGGCTTGTATACTGCTGCACTGTATCTCTGAATCTCGAGAGCCTGTATGCCTCACAAATACATTTTCAGAGACATCTTTGGAGACAAACCCCAAAACGTTCACATGGTGGAAGCTGAAGGTTTTCAACCAACATTAGCCGCATACGGATGAAGACCACCACAGACGGGACCACAACAGTGACAGCTCCAGTGCTGATTTTCATTAGCATACGACTCATTTTTTGGGGGGTACAAAATGCGTTTGTTTTATGTTTGGAGTTTTTTTTTTTTCTTTCTTTTTTTGTCTGTGATGCAGCGTTCCCGTGTGTGCTGAGCAGATGAAGCAGGCCCGAGCTACGGAGATAAAAATCTGAAGCCCAAGCGACAAGATGGAGAGCTCGTTAAGAGAAGTTCCCCTCAATCCACACTCCCTGTTCCGTTCCAAACGGGATGAAAGAGATGAACGAGGGCAAGGACGGAGGAAGAGAAAGGGAGAGAAGGAGGAGAGGAACAGGCGAGGCCGGCCGCAGAGATCTAAGTCCGTCTCATTAAATCTAATGGGTCGTGCTGCTCCGGCCAGAGCCCTGGTCCATGCTGGGCCTGTTTATTGGGGACCTCAGCAGCCATTAGGCCACTTCAAAAGTTGGCAGGGGGGCAAGGGGGCATCACAGCCGAAGCGAGGCCGAGTCATGTTCAGGCCACCATCAGCTGTCAGCCACGAACCCGGCGTGACTCTCTCACTCCGGTGGAGACACTTAACCAAGCAACCAAAAGTCCAAACTTCATTTCTCCTCTCACGTTTGAGCCAACAAAAAGGACCTCTACTGCCTACGAAGCGCAGAGGACCAGCAACAGGAACACACACACACACACACCACTAAAAATAGCCCCCCACACCAGACAGGTACACACTCACACAGTCGACCTCCTTCAAAGAAGCGACGCCTCGTCATAAAACCAAACGGCCGACATGAGGGTGAAATATCGATGTTGTCTCACGGGTCATAAATGGCGAGTCGGAGCTCCTGCTGTGGTCGTAAGTCAACGCCGAGGCCCCTCGCCGAAAGCTCGGCGGAGAGGACGGAGGAGGAGACGAGCGGGATGGAACGCGGCATACCAGGATTTGTCCCGCGAAGGTTCTGTCGTTAAAAAAAAATACGACAAAGGAGGGGAAAAAAGGGACCAGTCCAGCCATGACACACAAGGAGGGGGCCGCCCCACCAACCCCTCAGCCCCCGCTGACATCTGATTATAACGAGAGCGGCTCAGAGAGGGAAGAAATCCCAGAGAGAAGAAGGATACTGTTCTCTGCCCTGTTCCCTCACCAGTTGTTTTTACGATTCAGCGGCACAAACAAACTAAATCCAAAAAGTAAGCTGGTTTGTCACCGTGCCTCCTCGCCGGAGCATCTGACAGGTCGTGGTGTCTGTAAATAAGAGCAATTGTGGGAGGATCTGGCCCCGCGCGGAGCCTCGCTGAGAGCTCCCTCTAATGGGCTCGCTGGCTGGCGGCCATGCACGGATATCAATGAAATCAGCTTCTTTACTTTCTTTACTGCTGCGGCTCTGGATCGCAGCTGTGCCGTAGGTAAGTTATACAGCAGCCGTTGGTGCTTCTTCAGTGTTTTCGCACCGTCGACGGTCAATCTTTGCTGAAGTCCTACCGTTTCAAACGTAAATCACACACAGAATGCCACAATCAGCTTCTCACTAGGTGAAAAGGGGACACGATACCCAAAACAAATGGAATCGACGGAATAAAAATGAACCCTGTCAGAAACTGAAATCTATTGTGTCTGCTTGTGAATAGTGCCCTGTGAAAGGAAACGTTTCTCATCCTATTCTTGAACACACCCCATGCAAGAAAAAGGTAGAAGGTTGTACCATTGACAAGGAAAAAAGCGGCTGAGGGAAATCCCTCCAGCCTTAAAGCAACAGGCAAAACTTGACGTGAATCAGATGAAGAGAGAGCCAGACAGTGGGAACCTCAGTGGATGAGCTAGAGAGGCCTTGCCTGATCACCACTGCTGTTGGGTTTCGGTTTAATTTTGCTTGAAAGTGGGAATTTTCCTCGAGACAATTTCTTGTGAACCGTCATTGTATTAGTCCTCAAATTAAAATGAAAAGAAAACCAGAATAACCAACATGGCACTGGAGGGCAAAGAGGCACAGTCAGTGAGCAGCAAGATGGAGAAAGACAAAAGAAGAAAGAAAAAGATGAAGGAGAGGGAGAAGAATTATCCATCTGAATCGGGGGTTGTGCGTCTTGTCCGACAGGTATCTCGTAGGTCTGTGACCTCGGACACACACAAGCTAGTCCTCACAACGCTCACAGACAGTGGATGACAGAACTCTGATTCCTCAAATGGTGGACATGAATCCATGTGACATAGCGGGACGAGTTGAGTCCCTCTTTGACCCCGTTCCAGGTGAACGCTTTGCAACTGGTTTGCCACCTTACCAACCTAACAGCTGCGGGTCTCTAGATATTGGACGCATCGTAGGGCAGAGACGACTCCAAAAAACTTCCCAAATCTTCCCCTTCCAGGGCAGCGGTAGCAACCCTCACGGCTAAACCTCTGATCTCAGCAAAGTAGTCGCCTCCACCTTAACCAAGTCCAACAACATTGTGATTCTGCCCGTGTCTCTGCGTCTCTCCTTCCCATTTGTTCTCTCCAACCACAATATGCTTCCAATTATGAATCTGGTGCATATGGGGGCGCCGAGGCGTCCTCTCTGATTTACGGTGCGCTTCGGTCCTGCTTTGTTCAGTACATTTGCACAAGAAGCCCTCCTGCTGTAGGGCCCAAAGGTCAGAAATACACAAGGCTTGACCTCCCGAGGACTCGTGTGCACCCGGGTCACGGTGGGAGCTGATTGACAGGCCGGGGTCGACGGCGCCACGGGGTGAGAATAGCTGGTGTGTAACAAGGAGCTAAAAATGGCTCGTGGCTCCGGCTGTGAGAAAAATAAAGAGAGTGAGCTGCTAATGCGCGGTCATAGTGGAACTCTGGGAGCAGAGGAATATTGGTCCTGCAGCGCTCATTTGGCCAACAGGTGGCGCTTGATCCTTTTCGTTTTACATTTATAATTTAACAAGAAGACGACTGGGTCACTCCACACTGTCTGAGAGGTCTCAATGGACCAAACAACATGGCTGCAGAGTAAATGGGTTAAACGCAAATTCAAGCTAGTTGAGGATAATCCAAAACTGTGACCCTACAATGAACCCTAAACCCAAACCTTAACCCTAACCCTAACCCTCACTGCTGGCTGAATCCTTACGAATGCTGGTTGCAATTTTATTGGAAATTCTCTCAATCTACATCCCTACCAGCTACCTTTGCTTTTCCTGTTCTTGCAACTGGTTAGCACAGTTACATCCCGGTTTCTGGTTCCTATATCAGATTTTGCCCCATGTGGACCCTTCCACCGAGTGCACACAATGGTCCTACAGGCAGTACAGAAATCTAGAACCTCAGGATTACAGTACAATTCCAAAAGTGATGTTTATGTTTGGGGACATTTCGTCTTGATCAAGGACTTGAAACAGAAACACGTTGCTGCTTTCCGTCAACTCGAGTTAAGAAGAGTTCAACATTCACTGCGGACAAAACACACAAACTGTCCTGACGGTTTTCCGCAGCACAACGGTCGGGCCACCATACATCGAATGCTTCATCAAACGCTTTGACGACCCGAATTTGGAACGTCCCTGGTCCTCATTCGGGACAATCTGCACACCAGAGATTGCCGCTCTTCCCCCTTTTTCTCGCCGACGGCCACATTGGATCGCTGGAACAGAAAGCGTCCACATGTGAGATACAGCACGCAAAGACACTCCGACGGCCTGAGAATCACCACGTCCCCACAGGCTCACGCCATTCCCGCTCACTTCCTGCTTTCACGCTGGGTTATGCATGGGCACCACGCTCACCCTGCGTTCCAGGTCAGCGACTCTGTGGGACCATCGTGTTGGACCGGAGGCGTTCGCTGCTCCGCTTTGCGTTTGGCTCTGTGTCCTATTTATCAAACGGCATGTTTTTGGTTTGCTTTATAGATTCTCATGTTCTCACTGCGGGCGCTGCGGTCTGCTGGCAGCAGATGGGATCCGTCTCCCCTCTGGTACGGCTTCCCTGGTCCCCCCTCAGCTCTGAACCGGACTTAACACCTTTCACTCTGGATAAACAGACACGGGGAGCAACGTGCGTTTAATGTTAGTCGGCGGGTTATTAGGCGGACCGTGGATGGGGAAAAAAAAAAAAAAAGACTTTGTACTACCCACCCCCTCGGGGGAGTTTAACCACCCATAAATCATCAAGCAATGAAAGTTTCCTCTCCAAACAGGGGGCTAAAACAAACTGCCCTCCAGCCCCCCACCCAAACTCACACACACACACGGCTCGTCTTCCTCTTCCCTGTGAGGAATTTTTATGAGGCGGGAGCAGAGGTGCTGGTAGATCTGAGACCAGGCAGGAACAAAGAGGTAAACACTGCTGCATCAGTCAAGTTCAGCGACCCACAACCAGCAATCCAGCATCATTCTGAGAGTCTCACAAACACCAAACACAGGCGGCTGCTTCTGGGCCATTTCGGTGGTCACATTTTGAATGAAAGAGAGAGAGAGAAAAAAAGGTTTGCGGACCTTCACGTCCAGGCCATAATTATCAGTGGTGTTTTGGTGCTTCTCAGCGAGAAGGGTGAGGTGAACCGCACAGATTTTCTGCAGATTATAATGCAGCGGCAGAGTGATGCATGATTATAATCAGGCAAATTAGATGATAGATGATAAATCATAGACTATTTCGTGGGTTGGAAGCAGCGCTCAGTTTGCAGAAACAGCTGTCAATCATCTGTATCGGTGGAGTTTTCTGGCCAAATGGGATTATTGAGTGGAATACGTGACTTTCGTAGAAAAGATAACGACAATAACCACGTCAATCAAAAACAGAGGGTCGTGCCAGAACGGTGTGGGTTGACGTGTGCAAGAGTGTATGCATTTTCTAGCGTGGGAAGTCGCAGCTGGGTGAGCTGTGCGTGTGAGTGTGTGCGCTCGTGTGTGTGTGTTTAGGGAGGGACATGTGTGAGTCAGTTGATGGCCGTTAATACAGATACAGTGTGTGACGGTCGAGGTGTTAACACACAAAGTTGAATATCACACAGATTTCATCACGTTTCAAGAGCTGGTCTGACCAACTCGAGGCGTTCATGATCGCAGCCTTTAGCAGCGACAGGAAGTCATCCCCCTTGATAAGGATCATCCGGGGATGACTTCCTGTTGGCTGTGTCATATGGATCTGTTTGTGTTTCCCTAAGTGGCTGTAAAAGCCTGCAGACCGCAGGCTTCACATGCCAAAGACCTGCCATTAAATACCAGAATAAAAATCGCATTTCAATTGAAAAGGTCATTTCAAATGTGACCTTAAGTGGCAGACGGGGCTTGCACTGACGTTAATATGACGTGTGTGAGTGTGTGTGTGTGTGTGTGTGTGTGTGATATGACCCCCAGACCATCTACAGCCCCTCACAAGCTGGAACAATTAGCAGCTGTTAAAAACTCAGCAAGAACCTGACCTGTGCCAATGCTTACATTTCCAAAGTGTGCGTGTGTGTGCGTGCGTGTGTGTGTGTGTGCCACTCACTGACACTTTGACTGCTACTGGTGCTTACATTCTGATCTGCAGGTCAAACACAAAAAAGGCCTCAAACACCAAAGACACACTGTTTTCATTTGGGCCGCGGCCTTATAGTCAATTCAAATTTGCCTCAGTGGCAGCGAAGGAGGCGAGTGTTTATAAAGTCAGTGAAAGGGCGACATTTAACACACACACACAGACATGTGTGTGTGTGTGTGTGTGTGTGTGTGTGTGTGAGGCAGGTAGCAACGTCAATATCTCCCACATGCAAAGCGGCACAAACAGAGCTGTGTTTACCTGCGTTTCTTCTTCTGGTCATCGACAGAAATTTCGGTCACAGCCACGCACAGAAGCAGAAAGAGTGAAAACTTCTGCTTGTTGGAGAGAGAGTAAATCCTATTCCCCATCTCGTGATAGTTTTTTTTTTAATAAGACTTCTCCTCTCGGTTTGTGGCTGCAGAGATCGTGAGGTGGGTAGATGACACGTCGGGGCGCTACTGCCCTCTAGTGGTGAATTTGGGACCCACGTTAGCTCATTTCGCCCAATTGAATGTAGTAGTGTAATGTTGTAGTTTGGGAAAACCGAATAATCGCACCCATGCAGTGGAAACTAACAAAAACAAACGTTACAGTGCCTTGATTTTGGATTCCATCGCTCAACACTGATTTATTGACGTCCAAGTAGAATAGAGGCGCAAAACAGATATGCAAAGAGAAAAAGAATCGCACTAGTAATTGAATTTCTTCATTCTATTAGCATTGCGTGTGCTAGTCATACTGCATATTTAAGAATCTAATAAAAATACACTTAGTCTAATTAGTGGCGTAATTCTGCTGACTTGTTTGGGGAGTGAGTGAGCGCGATATTTCTTAATGTTGAGGCTTTTTTTCTTACCGGCTCAACCAAAACATATGAACTTTTCTGTTATATTTATGAAATAATACAAAATATTATGGTTTTCCCACCAAGCCGCAATACACTAAGACGCACGCACACACACCCTTCAATCCGCCATGTAGCAGGCAGAGTTTTTTTTTGTTTTGTTTTGTTTTGCTTTGTTTTTGTTCCTCCCATTTCAATTGTCCTACTCCCCAAATGTCCATGACTGCCTTGACTTGAGTTGAGGTTTCAGGTCTGGGTGACGAATGAGAAACTGAACTTAAACTATCTGTTTTGAACACACTGGTGTTAGAAATTATTACAATAATGACAATAAATATCCCTCCTGCTGGTTCCAAAACGTTGGTTTGTTTTCTGGGAGTGGTAATTCATCAATACAGTAGTCTGAATGACAGTAGCCAAATGGGGGCGCTCTTACCTCAACATAGGGATTATTTTAACCCCAGTGTGAGTCTAACAGAGACTCATCTGTCCCTACATGACACTCACACACACACACACAAACACACACACACAGTCATGCCAGATTTTCTCCACCACACGTTAGAGTCCCAGCTTGGCACTTTTATGCAAATGCAGAAAACATTATTCACCAACGGGAATATAGCAGGAGTGCAGCTGTGAGGTATATTTTGCTGACAGGTGAGGTCTGCATGAGCATAATGGCTGATTGTCTACGCCGCGTGACACAGATATGAAACGTGGGGCTGACACACTGCTTCCAAATTAGTCATTTGTTTTTCACATTATCATGAATTATTCACAGGGTTGGGTTTGCAGGATTTGACATTCGGGATGTTCTTCATCATTCCTTTGCGAGACAAGACGCTGTCCTGTGACTGTCATGGGACAGGAAATGAAAAGCAAACCATCACCATTCACAATTTCAACATGAAAAAATATCCTTTTCTTCTTAACAGTCTCAGCTTAATGAAGACGACAAAAACAAGCGAGCCAGAATGCCGTTTTTTTATTAATCGTTTCAGGAATCTAATACAAATGTGTACACGTACAGGTCACCAGCTAAAACCACAGAGTCACAACAGCAATAAACACCAAACCAATCAAAGGAAACGTTCAGAAGTCCAGATTTCAAGCTTGGGAGAAATCACAAAGAGCCATCAGCTCACATGCATACAAAAAAGGTCAGACACCTTAA
>OMPJ01027328.1:1371-24225 GCA_900312935.1 Carapus acus
ACCAAGCTGGTTCATGTTCTCATGATTTCTTATTTTTCTGTCAGCAAGATACGCCATACACACGTTGTCAATAAAGTATTTGTATTAAAACGGGCGAGTCTTGCGATGGTGTCCAAGCCGAGCCTGCCCAACGAACAGAGGCGTCGCTGCCGATGTGCGGTTGCGTCGGCGGAGTCGTCAGAGTCTGTGATTGACCCGCCTCGGCTGTAGAATTTCAGCCAGATAAACACTCTTCGGCGCGCGTTTCTGTTTACAGGCTAAACACTGTTTTCAAACAGGTAAAAGAGCAGTGAGAGGGATCATACGCACGTTGAAGACAGCTCTTAAGGGTCACCGTTGTAAACAGTTTGTAGGAGAGCTGCAGCGAGAGCTGAGTGAATTTGAAAGGGGCAGATCGACAGCTGAGATATGAGACTAAACTAATGGATTCTCTCTATTTAATGTGAAATGCTGTCATCATTCTGAGCCAAACATTGAAATGAGGACAGAATGTTCAAATCTTAACATCAGATCATTGAGCAGTGATTGAGATTTTGATACCTCAAACACTCAGATGCACACGTTGGGTCAAAAATGACCCTAAGGGTTGTTATTCTTCAAAATTTTATAAAGAAAAAATTGTAAAATATTCATATTCCAGATAGTCCTCATTCAACATGTTTGTGACTTGAGGCAGTATTTTTCTTTATTTATTTTTTCATTCATTTTGAAAAAAAATTCAATATTTTGAGAATTCTAATTGGGGTCAAAAATGACCCCACCCGTGAAAGAGTGTAGGTATTGGTAGGTTGTGCATCCAAAAGCTAATGATTTTTATTTTTTAGAAAGATTTCAAGATAACCCCTGGAGAACTAAGCTTGTCTGAATTCAACCCTCTCTCATTATTCCTCTTCTCATTGACCCGGACAGAGTGTGCAGCACTTGGCATCACGCTCAAGGACACTTCCACGCTAGCTGTGTTTTCTTAAGCAACAGCGGCGGCAGCAGCACGGGATCCATCCCACCACCTCTTATTCTTTTGACATATGTTTTCGATTTTCTACTTAACATCTGAAGTTACATGTCTCCCTGGACTCAGGAATAAAAAAAAAAAAAAAGCTGGTTTTGTGGAAGGCTGCTGGTCCAGTGCCCAATGTCAGAGTGTCCTTGAGCAAGACAAGAGAGCCCTTAACTGCTGCTTGGATACCTCACTGAATAGCTCCTCAAAAATATGCAGATAAACTCAACGCTGGGCAGCTTTTCGCCTCTTGGGGATGAACAAATCGGTGCAAAATCCAGCAATGGCCACACTTTGCAAACACCAGAGGAGCTTAAGAGCAGCACAGGGCAGATCAGACCTCGGTTAGCATGTTGACGGAGACAGTGGACGCTCTAAATGGTGTGTGACAGAGGGGCGGATGATGTCAAGCACTTGGCTGATGCCACAACTTCCCGACAACCGTAGCCAGAGAAAACAGGGCGATAAATGCCACGGAATCACAGGACTGAGGCCGGGGACATCACGCAAGCCAACATGTCTTCACCCAGGTCATCAATAGGCTAATGACCGAAATAACCCCTGAAGATTGTCACAAGCGGGGGTTATAATTACGGCTCCCGAGGAGCTTGGCGACCCCTCTGCTAACCCGTGGCTGATAATAAGCAGCTGCGTCTATCTGGGATCGGGCCTCTTTGATCCCACTTTGTTTTCGGGTAGAGAGCGAGCGATTAGCGGCCCACATCTCCACGTGTGCGCAAACGTGGCGCCTGTGTCACCGGCCTCCCCGCCGCTTGCCGGGACGACGCGCGCTGGAGCTAATCAGCGCCCCGGCTACGTCAACGCGGCCCACCTAAGGGGCAGAGGAGCGGAAAACAGCGAGAGACGATCCAGCGGTGGAAACACCTTTGAGTCAGATCGGGGCGCCGGTCTCAACGGGCCTGATGAATGCCCGCTTCTTAATTTAACTCCGTAAATCAGGGCGAAATCTTCCATATCTGCCGGGCCGGAGAGAGGGCGGCCACGATGGAAAACACAGAGAGGCGTTTCAGCGCCAGCGGTAAGAAAATAAAGTGCATAACTGAGAGATTACACAACAAACCACAGCAGGGCACCGCGGCCCAAAGCGGCTCCAGTCGGAGAAAGTTCTGTGTTTATAGCGTAATGGCATCCTGTTTGAGTCTTTCAACAGCACAATTATTTATGGAAACTCATATTTGGGTAGGAGGTTGCGAGGCGAGAACAGAGAGATGTGAAGCCGCTTCACCTTTGCCTCAAAAAAGCAGCGTAGCTCAGGCTGGGTTAGGATTGGCTGTTTTTTTTCTTCCAAAAAAAAAAAAAGAAAAAAGAAAAAAAAAAAGAAAATTCCCTCGGTGTTGTTTTTCAGCCCCGATCTCTGCAGGCAGCTAGCTGAAACCTGTCATTAACTCCAGCTCGCCAAGTAAAAAGAGCACTTGATTACAAAGGCGCAGGAAAACCAGGCGGCGCAATATCGCTCGATAGCGTTCGAGAAACCTCGGCCGTGTTGCGTTAGCGGTCGTAAAGTATAGCGACCGAGGAGGTTGGGGGGAGGGGGGCGTATCGATGTCGGCCCCCCGGTGACGTGCCCCCGGGTGGGTGTGATTCTCCTGTGAAAGTACTCAAGGGTTAAAGTGTTTTGTTTAGCGTGTTCGGACACACAGCGGCGTCGGAGAGCGTTCGCACAGGCCCTGGGCATTCCCATGCAGCCCCCAAAAATTCCAATGTATATTTCAGTCCAGGCTCCACTCTGCTTTTCCAGGCAAAGTGTGGGATTTGTGGTCGGGATACAATGGAAGGATTCAAAAGGCGAGTTGTTCGGGGTGGGAGAGCTCGGCTGCTGGCTGGAGAAGTCCCAAAACTTCACCATGTCCCCCTTCTTCTTCTTCTTCATCTTCTCTCCCCTTTTTTTCCTCGCTTTCTCATCTGAAAACACCCCCTTTCCCATCTCCCCGTCTAATTGTTTTCCTTTTGTCAGGATCCACGGAGTCACGGAGACGGTGAAATGAATCCCAGCCCAGTGGTGGAGGAGGGTTTTTTTGGCCCTGGTCTTCGCGGCTGTGGTGTGCTGACCTCATTCTGAACTGGATGAAAACTGTCCCGGGCAAACTCATTCTGAGGGCTCCACCCCAGCACCCTGTGATTATCCCCACTCTCATTAGGACAGTGTAATTATGTTAATGAATGTGGCAGGGATGTTTAATTAATGGAAGCCCCTTTTTTGATATAAACAGGACGGAGGAGGTGCGGTCTTTAAGTTCTCCCCTTTTTTCCCTGGCACTGCGGGAGCCCAGTGGGGTGTGATTCCCGAAACAGATAAAATCTTTTAATTGCTGCATACCATGACGAGTAATCATGAATAACCACAGGTACAGATAAAATCACAGAGGATCTTGATATCACCAAAAACTCTGATTGTATTTCGTGAAATCATGTCGGTTTTGTCTGTGATTGACAAGACCCGATCCCGCGGAGTCCATTTTCACAACACAAACACCATCTCTGGTGGGAGTGTTTCTCACTCTGGCGGATGAAGTCCTCATAGTTTGCCATATCTGAGACAGCATCAGTCCTGGCCAAAGACCATCGAGTTTGTGAAAGTGTGGAAAGGCCCCCGGGTTAATCTGGCAAGCCGATGGTATCGTAAGCGGTAACCTAGACATTGATATTTCTCTCACCAGAAAATATCACAGGCCTTGATTGCAACCTCATGCAACGAGCGCTGTACTGCTAAACCCATGGTGGGCAAACTACGGCCCGTGGGCCACATCAGGCCCATTAGTCCTTTTGATCCGGCCCACCAAGAGTGGGTGTAGAATTCAAAACAATCATCATTAGTCCGATTAAAAGATAAATAATGAAACACCTTAATGCTTTTTTCCAGTTTTTGCTTGAAAAGTCTGCACCTTTAGCTGACTTCGCCTGTCTGCCAACATCTAAAAGTCAATGTAGCCCCAAACCTAGATGTTTGCCCACCCCTGCTCCAAACCGAGTCGATTTTGATTTGTTGTTTCGTGTCGCAGGTTTTTTTCCCATGCACTTTGGAGATGTGAGACCCCGGCGCGTACAGACGAGCGCTCGGTGTACATAGCGGATAAGTCCCAGTCACTCCAGCTCTCCATCTGTCCTGACATCTGACGCCACGTACGAGAAACACACACGCTGCAACCTCCAAATCCACATCTGTCACTCTTCATCACGCATCAGGAGCCCGGACGGTGTTTTGTCAATCTGCCACCGGCGCGCGGGTCGATACCTCCGCCTGTTATCGAGCCGCTCGGTGTGAAACCGCGGAGGGTCAGGGAACGACTGAGGGCAACCTAAGCCCCCGAGCACGACGGCTGCTAGGTACGCAAACACACACACACACACTCTCACACACACACAGACGACGTTTGTTAACCAGCCTGAGTCAATAAAAGAGGACAACATGCAGCCTCCAGCCTGAGGTTGCTGACCTGCAAACATTTATATATCTGCCCAGTCGTTAATAACAGGTGACGAGCGGGCCGCTAATGAGGATGATGTCAGAGCCCCTCGCACAAACCAGAGGTGGCCCGAGGAATTGTTACCCCAAAGTTATTTTCACGACATCGAGATTTGTTTTTATCAACAATATTCGCATTCCGCTGAATTTATGTCACAATATAAAAGTTGGGGGGCAAACTGAGCCCTGGTGAATTCCGAGTTATTAAGGTTACATTTTTACAGTCACTTAGCAATAAAATTTAATAAAGCATCCAGTCTGCAACTGGTTTACGCAGCAAATTGATGATATTTTTATTGGGCCAAGGTGCCTTCAGGGGTTTTCTCAGTGTGATGGACTGTAGATTGGACAGTATTTTGTTACAAATATGAGCTAAATGGATTAGCTTGTGACTTAATATCCAAGAAATGTTGCAGCATTGGACCAAACCCCGCTGCCCTCTGCACTCTGCGCTGTGAGGAGCCCTTGTCACACTATTTAGCAAGCACACCATTTAGTATTTTACAACATTTTACAGCAATATTCAATGGGTTTCCCTTTTTTTCTAATCTTAATCTATCCTGCAGTTTGCATGCAGCAGTGACAGTAATATGATTATGAATCTTACATTAATGTTGAGTTTTCCTCCTAAAAATAAACACCAGCTTCATGACAGCGGGACAAAATTATAAAAAATTTGTTAGACTACGAGGAAAATTCAATTCTCCACAAAATGTAACCTAGATTTACGTTTAATTTGCTCTATTTCATATTAGCCTCTTTGGTACCCCCAATTTATGGTCCCACTTCCCATCATGACACACACACACGCACACACACACACACACACACACAGACACACACAGTTGTCTCCAGCTTACGGTAAACGTCGCTATTTTTCAGTGGCTCAGGATGAAAGCTCAGCAGGCAAACTAAGCTATTGATTTTTTCATTAACTTAAAAGTGCAGCACATCTGCACACATGGTTCCACTTATTCCGGCTGTTTAGTCTTGTTGAGAGGTCACTAAACTTCTTGTAAACTTGCAAAAACAAAAAAAAAGAAAAAAAGACACGTCACGGAGTAAGTTATGTCGCCCCCACTCCCCTAGAAAAAAGAGCAACAAACCAAGTGCCAACAAAAACGGTGTCCAGGGCAGAAACTGTCCCTTGTAGACACACGGGGACCAACACGCTCTCAACATCGTCCACCAAGCCAAACACCAGCGCAGTAAGTGATGTGGCTATGTGTGCAAGCTCTCGTTTGCATCTCTCATACATATTCTAGGCGCTGCAACACATAATGAATCACGCTGAGCTCTGATGGATGTAATAACATTTAGCCAAGCAAGCCAGACAGAGCTATTAGTAACAAAAATCATTTTTTCCCTATCAAACCTTGAGTAACTCTCCAGATCTGTGTTTGTTTCACCGCTGCGTGTTTGTCGGCATGGTGCAGCTTATCGGACACATTTGTCACGAAGATTGCACGCAATGATTGTGCCCTGATTATGTCATTGCGTAGAGGAAGATGGGACGGGTGGGGCTGACGGGAATCAGATCTCAAAAAGGCTTCTTCTTGGATGTGGGGTGAAATGTTGCCAAGAATCCAAAGTCGGGCCAGTTGCTGTGCAGAGAACCTGTGCTGGATGACTGAGAGGCCCCACACGTGTCGTGCTGAGATCACACCATCAGATCTTAAAATTACCGTATTGTCCGCACTATAAATCACTCCACAGTATTCGTCGCACAGGCGTGAAAATGCATAACAATGAATAAATAAAACACATATAAGTCGCACACAATTATTTACAAAATCCGGGACCAACAGCAGACATTTTCTTCATCTTGAAAAGCTTGTGATAATAACATTCGAATATAGATAAACAGGCTGCATAGACATAAAACACGCTAGCGTAGCATAGCACGCTAGTGTAGCACGCAAACGAATCACATTGATGGTTATGCAGCTACATGAAGCACAGACAAGAAACTAAATATGTGTCTGGGATGTTAACATAACAATTATTCAGCATAAAAACATGCTAGCAAGTTTACCACACCCTAATTCTCACTCCAAATCACTAAATCCATGGAGTTCTTCATCCTTGGTGTCGCTTAGCATAGCACGCAAGCGTTCTACGCTAACCCCAGTAACCACGGAACTCCGTAGGTAGATGACCCAGAAATGGATAAAGCATGCTACGCTAACCCTGGAATCCTCGAAAGTAGACGAAGCGCCCCAGAAGTAGATGAAGCGCCACTTAAATTACTGTAATGTTGAAAATCTAGTCGTCCAGGAGTAATAGACACTGGTGCGTTACGCCATTGCGTTGTTGTCAGTGTGATAACAGCAAACATGTGAAATTATATATTTTACTAATTTAAAGTAACGTAGAATCTGAGTCTAAGTCGCACCTCCGTACAAACTATGAAAAAAGTGCAACTTAAACTCATTTTCTCTGGCGTGGTCTGTAAACGTCTGAAGTAAACATATCTAGTGTACATGTTTGAAAGATAACAGCACAGATGGACTGCGGAGGGGTGGACACGGTCTGAGAGCTTAACAAATAAATCAACTTTGGCTGCGTGATTGCGTAATATCGGCCTTGCGTAACTACATTCGTCAAAGAATTTCTTGCCCCCATTCCTCACTCACGATTAAATAGATGTCGGGATATTTTGGGTCCCGCCCAGCCGAGAGTGAGAGATGGTTTCCTCTACTTCAAAACACGGAGCGCTGACGCTTCCCTGGGCGCTGGAAGGCTTCCCAGGCAAAAGCCTGCTGATGTGCCGGCGGAAAAGATCGCACAGGACGGAGATTTCAAAGTGAGAGTCCGGGCCCGGTGCTTTCTGCCACTTATCTCGACATACATTATAGATTTACGACGCGCAGTTTGGATTTATGCTTCATTTGCAGTTTGCTGAATCTATTTTTCAGTCTGGCTCCTAGCTGATGTCTGGGGAATGTGTTTTAATTGGCCGGCGAGAAGGCCGAGTGCCGAGATAGCGGAGAGCCTCCCTTCCATGCCGGAGACGCTCCTTCGCGTCTTTCCACTTCCTGCCCCGTCCTCTTCTGGAATGTCCCGCGCTGGACGAGGGATACGAAGGACGGAAGCACTCTTCTCCTGCCGTCCCCCTCTCCCTCTCTTTATCTCCCTCTCATCTCTCTCCCGTCGCCGTCCTGGGGGCGAGCGCTAACACCCCGCCGCCAACACCACCGCAACAACCACCCTTCTCACACGCACACACACACCGGCACGGACACACACAGACACAAACACACCCACAGTTGAGTCGGTTGCACAGTTCTCAACAGCATGGAGTCACAGCGAAGCAATTACTGAATGAACTTACAAGAAATGTGACTCAAATTATGCCTCTCGCCGACTGCACCCCTCGTCCCCCACCGCCCGCCCGCCACCCCAAAATAATAATAGCTACCGCGGAGTTATTTCACCTCATTAACGTGGAAATGAGCAATAAGACGACCGGACCGCCACGTATTTTATTCTGCACTTTCCACAGCCGCGGCTTCGTGGCTGTCGCCCCCAAACTGTCTCCGCTAAAACGATTAGCATAAAACGCCACGCAATGTACACATCTCCGACTCGGCCTCTCAGCCAGGGACTGAGGTGCTGTTTATTTTCCAGTCCATCTTTGTTTTGTTACTTTAAGCACCATGTCTGTCAGCCATAGTGTAATTATATGGAGACAGAGACACAGGAGGGGGGAGACGTTTGGAGACAGCCATCCCTTTCAGCTGCTGTGAGCCGCGACCAGTACTGCCTGAAGCTGCTCGCCGCTCTTGAATTGCAGCCAGCAGACTTTTCGACTCCCTTTTAACCCCTTAGATCACCCAGAGAGCTCGCCCCCCGTCCCACACACACACAAACACACACACTTACACACACACACACACACATTTTTCACCTGGCGTTTCCTGAAAATGGGGTTTGATCTCGGCACGGCGCGGTGGCGGGGCTCGCGTCAACGTTATGAAATGGATTTTATGAGGCAGGCGGTCATAGAAATAGAAGTGTTCCGGAATAATTATCTTTAATGTGGCCAAATACGTATTTGGACCGGGGCATCTGTGGATGGAAATGTGCGTCAGGAAATTGTGAAATGGTTTTCAAAGTGTTGTCAGTGAGCGTTAGTGAGCTGTTTCCACGTTGCCGTGGCGACGCTCGCCAAATTAAAACATTATTTGGAAACATTTTTGGCATGAATTAGCGCAGCAGTGGCAATTTTATGTGAAATCTCGAATATACCACATATCCCAATTTAGCATTTGGGACAGTATTCAACTTGGCACATTTCAAAGTATCTTGATACAGCAACAATTTTGTTGGTATTCGTAAACAAGCGAGGAATACTAGGAACATCACACTGTGTGTGTGTGTGTGTGTATGTGTGTGTCCTAATGAGCCATAGTGTCTCAGCAATGATAAAATGGAGCAATGGTAGTTTTTTCCCCCCATATTTTCTGACTGACATTGAAGGAAACGTTCCCTCTGAGCACACACACACACACTCATAGCAGACACGTTATCGTGCCACGATGGATCTGTCTGATCGTAATACGGTCCGATCGGCTCCTAGCACGCAGAAATCGGCGAGCAGCCGCCTGTGTCTTGTTGTTTTATGTTTGCCTGGCTTGCAGCAGCACGGAGAAGCGGCCATGCTCACAAACAAACAAAGAACGCCGCAGCCCAACCGAACCGCAGCGGCCAGACAATGGCTGCCGCAAATTTCCAGAGGCAAAGAGGATGTTTGACTGTTTTCAAAGACATTTCTATGTAAAGCGTTTGGCAATTACATAACAAAGACCATCTCAGCCGCCCCCTCCTTCACCACACAATCAAATATCAGCTCGGCCCTCCTGTTTCCAATCTGTCATTGTTCGCAGATAAAAGCTTTCCTCCGAAAAACTTGATTTGGACCCAAATACCAGCGCAGCAAATGTTCGACTAGACTGCTTTTTTCGTCGCTGACTCTCTAAATGTTTTCCATATTGTTGGGCTCTGAATGGATGCAGGAAATGCTGTCACCCCACTTTGCTTTCCAAGCTTCCACAATGAGGTTTCTGGCTCTGGAAGATGCCAGCGTGGTAGAATGTAGCGCGCGGCGCAGACGGCTCGGGTTACTTTTGCGCACACAGTCTGCGCCCTCTCTGGGTATATCTCCTCAGACAGAAAACCCAGCATTTACCTTATTTATCTCCCATCCATGTAGACATTATGATCAATTGAGGACCTATAGCAGAGCGTGTCCTGCACTGCTGTTGCTAGAAAGCAAGTTCACGTTGCTGACAAGACTGGTAAAGGAAGCGAGTTTAAGAGGTCTTTCAATAGAAGCTGCGTTGACAGAGGAACCATGGCTCAGGCACCATTGCAACCAGAGGGTTGTATGTTCAATCCTTAGTCCCTCCCAAAGGGTCACATATCAGAGTGTCCTTGAGCAAGACATTGAACCCTCATTGTTCCCCTGCAACCGGCTACTCCTCTAATAAGGACGAGGGTCAGATGCAGAAAGAAGCTAGTTGCCTTTGGCATTAAGGTACAATATCTCCCAAATATCTCCCAGTGTGGTGCTTCACGCTCACCAGATCAGGTTTGGATCGATTACACTGATACAGCAAATGAGGGTGTGTGGAAAAATACATATACACTCAAAGGCAATGGAGGAAAGAAGGAAAACAGTGAAATAACAAGAACAAATCACTTCTTTATGTTGCTACTTTGGAAGCAATGATGAAGATACAATTGCTTTCCTCGCCCTGATGCGTTTCACCTGCCCCATACCGTGTCATGCCTACCTGAGTATAAGTACCTCTAGTTTCTCCAATGGGAGATGGAAGTTGTGGAGCTTCCGTTCTCATCTGCTTTGCGTCAGTGTGTGTTGTTGAGTTTCTGTCAGTCTGTACAGCGTCATGTGTTGTCATGTCAGTCATATGTGAGTCAGCACATTTGTGCTTTGAGTTTGCCTATAGCTGTTAACCTGCAGCCATTAGCCTTTAGCGTTTAGCTTTCAGCCTTTTCTACTTTGTGACGCATGCTACTGTGGACAAAGGCTCAAACATAGCCCCATGCCTGAAGAAAATTAATCACAAAACGGAGAAGAATGAAACATTCTGCTCTGTTCATAATGCATTGGGCTCGATAAGGGATACTGAAGTTGATATTATAGGTACGCCGATCTCTAAAATGAGGCACCAGCTTTAAGTCCTACTCTTGCGCTCTTTCCAATCAGTTTCTTTTGCTGATCAACTGCTTGTATATGTGGTGTGAAACCGCTCTAAATCATCAAACTGATGAAGGCCTAAAACTGCTGGTGGAGTGCAAACCACATACCTCTGCTAAGGCCAACAGCGCATGAACTATGGCTCCCTGTCTCAGTGTTGAAGTTTAACTGCTTATTGCCAAAACTCCCCCAAAGGACACACACACACTCACACACACACACACACACACACACACACACACACAGAGGCCTGGTTGAGACTCAGCTCTGTTAAGTTGTGCTGGTGCAGATTCGGTAGTTTCTGAGAGGGACACATATTCACAAAATGTGACGAAACTTGACTCGTGATCAATATCAATATATGTACAGTAAATCAATGCAGTCAATTATTCAACATGACAGGAAATCTGAAAAACCAATACAACATTGTATTTCCACTCTAACCAGCAATTCTAAAATGTTAATTCTGTGATTGTTTTCCCAACAGAGCAAGTAAGAGAAATGATCATGAAGAGCATAATTCAACCTGTACAATTAGTATTGTTGCATCAGCAACGCATCACTAGAGGCTGGTTGAACATCATCATCTGGCTGTGTGATTTGTCTGGTAACTATCCAGTGAATTGCTGTCTAAGGTACAACAATTACACAAATATTTCATACTTGTGACAGAGACACAGCTGTTCTTTGTTTCTTTTACAGCTGTTTTTCCTTCAGAACTGAGGCCACAAAAGTAGCCTCTACAGATGTGTGTGCGTGTGTGTGGCTCAAACTGATAACATTTTACAGCCAAGAGCATCTGAGATGCCATAAATTAAACCCACAGGTAGTTAATTTTCCTGGCGCCCCTAATTTAGACATAAATTCAAAGTCAAGTCAGTTGCTCCAGGTGAATATGTGAACGTAGCTGCCCTGATGTGTTCTGGCTTCAAGCACATGTTCGAAATATTCAGGCATTGTCATGCGGATTATTTTTCAATCATGTTTTTTCAATTCAAACTGAATTTTCAGTTTTACTGAAATGGATATATTATTATTATTATTATTATTATTATTATTATTATTATTATTATTTCCGTCTTAATTCATGTCCTAATTACAAAGCTACTACAAAACTGATATGACAGTACTCAGTGAGTATCTCATACATCAGTTGAATGATTTGTGTTGGAACCCCCAGAGCTCATCAAGTCAACCCAGCAGCGCTGTCGTGCTGTAACACACACCGTGTCATTCATACCTGGGCTCAGCCCAAAACAGAAACACGTTTGCACTCATTGTGCACAGTCATGTTTGCACAAGAGCGCTAATGTTTTCAGGAGAGCTCGCGTGAGCACAGAAAACAGAGAATGTATTATTTCTTAACGCAAACAGACACCCAAAGTATTAATGACAATAACATATCTAAGAGGGGCATATTTCATTATGATCCGAGCCCAAGGGATTATTTTAACGGCTAAACTCGCTTCATTCGTGACGTCAGCCTATTCAGAGAACGATTCAAACTAGCCAATAACAGATTAAGCGCGTAGCGGCGCAGGCTTTCATCGATGAAAGTGTAATTACCGCAGCATTTGCGCAGCATTACCTGTACGAGCTGTATTATTAGCAAATTTCCCGCAAATACAGAGCAAATTCGAAAAGGGCCCAGATCAGATGGGCCAGGCGCGTCGGTGACATTCAGTCTGACTCTTTCATCCTCCCGCCTTTCTTCCCTCTCTTTCTCTCTTTGACACACACTGACATTATCCCCGATATCAAAGCGTTTTATTGAAAAGCGACGGCAGGCCCGAGCCACAAAGCCGCATTGTCTGTCCTCCCCTCAGCCCCCTCGATGCCAGGCGCAGTCGCGCAGCAAATCTTCATCTCTGGCTTTGTCTCAAGCAGGAGGCGTTAAAAACAGAAATAAAGGCGAAAGAACTAAGAGGCCCGGACGGAGAATAGCGCTGCAGTAAATAGCGCCACAGGTTTGAAACTGAAGAACCTAATTTCAGCTCATCTGGGCGAGATAAAGTTGGCTTGTTTTCCTGCAGGAGTAACCCGATAGTCTTTCTTTAAAAAAGAAAAAAAAGAAAAGAAGAAGGAGTGTTAAGGTGTCGTGCAGAATGGGAGAGGCCGACGATGAAGTGGCAGACAAAGTAGCTGCTCTTGTGTTCAGGTCTGCCCCGCTTCAAGTGGATTAATGGAGGATTCTCTCGGGTTTGGCGCGAGCCTGTCAATCACGGCGAGGAGGAGGTGAGAGAGCTATGTCGGCCTGTCACGGGCGCTAGTCTTTCAGCTCCTACTCCAGGCCCCGAAGGGAACATTAGCGCTACTACTGACATTCTTCGACAAGATTGTAGGAAGAGTTGTCAACACATGCCCTGCGGTGCTGCAGTTGGCGCTCACTTTGTGTTATTGCATTCAAGTCTGTCTTTTTTTTTTTCACCCTTCTCCTCTGCATACAGCGCTTCGCTCAGTCCATCATGGAAGAAAAAAAAGAAGACAGCAATGCTGGAAAGTAATGTAAAAACAATTTCTGGGTGGTGAGGAACCACAGGTAAACAAGCCGGTGAAATACGGCCCCATTTGACAGATTACGCTTGCTGGTTGTCTTTGACAGCCACATTGTGGGAGTAACACTCTCCTGCGACGCAAAGCGTAGCACGGTTTACACTCTGCCTAAAGATTCTCAGGAATTTTGAGGGACATTTTCTTCCAGAAACGTTCAAGGCCACGTCAGAACCTGAATGGCAGAGTGAAACATTCAGCCGTGCCTTCAGCTGCGCTTCCGCTCTATGATGATTTACTGCGTGCTGCATACTTTGTATTAGTACCAATTACTTCAGCGGCATTAAGCTGTGATTCTGTTTGTGTTCAAAATTGAGTTTGAAATGATTTGAAAATTCTTGCACCACTTGAACTTGGTCTGTATTCAGGGAACACGATGCTTTTTACAAAAAATGACTGAAACTTATGCAGCTTTTTAAAGAGATCAGCAACACTTTGATGGATGACAAGCCTCAAGCTAAAATTGTTAAGCAGGCGTGAAGTCAGCAGGACTGGGCAAAGCTGCAAAGTCTGTGCCATTAATGAGTACGAATTAAATTGTACTTCAGAATGCACAGGCATAGCACAGAATATGTGTATAGGACAAAAACATGACCTTTTTTACATAGGTTCAAAACACAATACCACACTCTGACCGCTAGGTGGCAGAAAGCCATACAATCGAACCATCCCATCCTCCATCGCCAGTTCATCAGATTGTTATAAATAAGTAAGAGAGCCGTTAAATTGAAGACTCAATTCCCACTTTGAACTGACAACTACCGTCACAGTACTTATACTTGATCTCACCATTCTTTCCCGATAGAAGATGGAATATGAGTCTATTATAACTTGGGAGTTGTGGCCAGTTTGGGGTTGTGTTTCAGAAAGCGATCCTCGACTCAGGCTGTTAAATTTACCATCAATCAAGCGCAGCACGAACTTCATTTTAAGTACGCCGCCATGTAGATTTGGACATGTAAGTCAACACGGTGTGTTACTGCCACCTTGTGATGAAAGGAGACCAAACGTGATGTCTCAGTGTGTAGCCACACCCAGTTTCCAACATAGACATTTACAATGAGTGTGCAGTGACCTCAGTGAGGCTTTGGCGAGCCACAGGCCTGCGCACACACACATACACACACACACCATTAGCACTGGTGTCTTGGTACCGGCGCTTTTGTCTCGATGGGTGTGTGTAGGTGTGGGTGTGTGTGGGTGTAACCTCTGTGGCACACACACAGCGCTAACCGTGCATAACCACATCCGAGCACCTAAAACTGAGCCACGTCAAAGCTTCATCATCAGCTTGGCACACAGAGTGTGAATGACAGCTCCATTTAATCTGCACTGTGTCGAGTTTCACGGGCGTCAGTGATCCACTACACCCCCCTCACACACACACACACACACACACACATTACCCCACACCCACATGGGAGCAGAGACAGAGACACTCACTCACAAACACACATTAAAAATGTTGGCATGAGGTCAGGAGATGCAGATAAATGGGACAGAGATAAACAGAAAAGCCCCAGGGGAAGATTCCTTACACACAACCCGTGCTTACACCAGACACACACACACACAGAAGAAACACTAGCGTGTTTTCAGTGTATGTGGAGTAATGTTTGTGGTCGCATTCCACGGGGCTTCCAGCATCACATCCCACAGGCCGATTCCAGGTATTGTAAAGGATACACCTCATAAATAAAGCCTGGATGAGCTATTAGGCACGGAAAATATTGATTTACCTATAATTCTGTATTGGTGAGATGTTTCGTACATTTTTTTTCTTTTTTTTGTGACTGGAAGTCCGGCTTCAGCTGTTGTGGTTTTTTTCTTTTTATAAGGAATTATTAGATGTCATAGCAGATTCGCAAAATAATAGTAGAATTTGAGACGCGCCTCATTTCCATGTTGCTCGTAACGCAGTACCCCCATTTCCAAACAACATTAGGCAGATTACGTTGATCTCTTTGTTTATTCCCCTCAAACTATGATCAGCAGCAGCCATTTTAAAGGCTCGTGGAATCTGATAAGAACACTCGCAATAATAGTGCTCCTCTCACTCATATTGTTCAAGTGCAGCAACACAATACTAGCCCAGGGACATTATTTGCATATTGTCAAGGGGTGTGCGAAAGGGGCTTTGGAGAATGAGAAATTATATCAGCCACAAAGAAAAGCAATGGTCTGTGACCAAATGCTAGATCTTCTATGCATATGTTATCTGAGACTGAGGACTTTATTATCATATAAATGCAAATGGAAGACTAGTATTTGGGATATAATGTGCAATTATGGTTTAAATAGGAATTTTACACCATCTAATCCACTTTAGTGTTGTGATGTGCAGCAGTCGATATCGCACAAATCCCGGATAGTGGTAAATTTTTGGATATAATTCATTTAACAGCATTCAATCAGTGATAGTCATGGCTCATCAGCTCGCATCATAAAATGAGGAAAAAGCTGACTTCTTCAGCAGCAACAGACTAGATGACATTCAGAGTGCTGATAATATAATAGAGTCAATTATGGATTTAATCTTATTTCCGAGCAACTTCGGTTAATTTAGTCTGCCCCGTTCATCCGAGAGTCAGGAAGGAAATTGACTGTAGTAACGCACACTGTCCACTAAGAGGAGCAACGTAACTGCTTTTCAAGGAGAGTGTCGCTCAATAGCGTGATTTGCAGGAGCCACAGAGTATGTACTGTATGTGAGAGAGAGTCATATCAATTATAACTGAAGTTATCTCAAGGCGCTTTATAAGATGGAGATGGTAGTGCTCCTCAGCATGTAAACAGTAAAGGTGTATGGGATGGACACACAGAGACCCAACATATCCCCCATTAGCAACAGTGGCGAGGAAAAACTTCAATTAGATGTTTGATGTTTGGGGGTCCATCAGCACTGGTGGGGTTCTAGCTGCCAGCTGAGGGTTAATAAAGCACAAGACAAAGACTCCGGGGAAGAAGCACAGTTAGTAACATGCATTTATGAGACTGGGATGCAGGTGAGGGATGGATGCAAGAGAGGCGGAGAGAGAGAGGAGAGCGAGGAAGAGGAGGAGGAGAGAAAAGCTCAGTGTGTCGTCTAATTCTGGCCGTTTAGTTTTGTCTAACTATAAGCTTTATTGAAAAGGAAGGTTTTTAGCCCACTCTTAAAAATAGAGAGGGTTCCACCCCCCAGACTGAAGCTGGAAGATGGTTCCACAGGGCAGGAGCCTGATAGCCAAAGGCCTTGCCCCCATTCTACTCCTACTGATTTTAGGAATCACCAGTAACCCTGCGTGGTTAGTGATGATGATACCGTGATAACGTAAAACTGCAACTTTTTTGGTAGTTACATGTTAACTTGGCAAAATACTCAGATCAATGGACCAATTTAGTATATACTGTACCTATGTGGATACCGACTTCAGATAATCCGGAAGAAATCCTGACGCATTGTTGGCTTTTGTCATCCCTCTATGGCGACCACAATGCGGATAGTCAGCAATACAGTACAGTACAAGTAATTTGACATTTCCAATTGCTTTAAAACTCTGAAAATCACCCGGATCTTTAAGTGCCTATACGTGTAAATTTGTGCAATGGAAGGAATTCTCGGGGGGTACGTATGCGTGTAGTGACGTCACATGTCAACTTCCTGTTTTGTTCCGAGCGCGTGGTCTCCTGTTTTTCAACATGGCAACGCCCACCACTTCTGCAACTGCGGTTCAACTCTGCGGGCTAAGATGCTGGCGCCATTGGCAAGCCGTAGAAACTACCCTGCGTTTTTATTTCAAGATGAGAAGAAGTGCTGGCTGCTGGAGATAGCGAGTGGAGATGCGAGTGGCCTTGTCATTGTACCAGCTCGGTAGCGTCGTGAAGTACAACCAGTGACACGTCAGATCAGACTGAACGACGGTACTGAAGTTTGTTGTCAGTAATATGTTTGCTTTAATATCGTCTGTCTTCATACCCTTTGATGGGTACATTATCTTAATACTGACAAAGATTTGTGTGCATTGTGCACATTGACAACACAGGCTCTCAGTCAGCTGAGTAATGCTGTGTATAAAAAGCATTTGAAAAATGCAGTTCAGTTTACACGCAGTGAAACACACACAGACACACCTCTAATATTTAAAAAATTAGTTCTTGTAAGGCCATTTAGCGAAAAACAGACCAAACCAAAAAACGAACAAACACGAAATGTCTTGAGCTGAACTATGCAGTTCCAGAATACCTGGTCCTTTCTGACGGGTGACTGCTCCCCATCCACGCCATTACTATCAACAATGGTAGTGCATACAAGTCTGTTTCCCAAAAGTTCGGCTAGTGCCGCATAAAAAGAGCACTGGGCCGAATCTCTTTTAGCTTTGTAGAAAGCTGCCCTTAGGAATTTCCAAGGAGTGCGAACCTGGTCCGCCGTTCTCCGGTATCCCGCCTGGACCATAGTTTTCAAGACCCTCAGTCATGTTGCCCCATTTCTGTATCTCCTCCCGTCAAGGAGTCTGAGGATTTTGTGGTTTTTCGTTTCATTCAACATGAAATATGTCTCCTCTTCGGTCCAAAAGTGGGTCTTCATCAACTTGTTGTAGATTAAGGGCATGATCTTTGACTATGGTTGAGACTGCACTTTGGTGTTCCCGTTACCACTCGCAGAGATTTATGGCATAATTTGATCTACCGAGCAGTGAAAAGACATCAATTTCTGACATTATCGTCATTCCACATCTGCGCCTGCGCGGATGAGACAGCTAGGGGGAGCCGGAAGTGACGTACAAATAATGGTGCGACGTTACGCTCTTTCTAGAGAGCTATTTCTTTTTGGCTCTACCTCTAAGGAATTGACTTTGTCAGCTCCCAAACTGGTCCGTTTTTCTCCAGCCCAGCTTCGTTCGCAAATATGAGTGATTTATGTTGATCAATTATTTTGTACTCAGCATTTTAGCAGACTCCTCATATTTAGCCTACTGTACTTCACGCATTTGTAGTCCTCTAAAAGCATTCAGACATACATCAGAACTTTGGAAACAAGGCTACACATCTCGAGTGCAGGTTGGCAACGAGGAAAGTCGTATTGCTAAGCTTGGATGAGCTGATGAGATTTCTTGTCTCTGCTATTATATGTCCACAATCATTAGTATTACTGTACTGGGAGGGAAAAACAGCTCTCGCCGGCAGACAGGAGTCGCCTGAGATCGATCACCTCAAAGAGCCGTTTCCAAGAACCGTTTCGTTCGCGACTGACGCATCACTACTCACAAAGTGCAAGAAACGACACTAAAATACCATACAGCAGTGGACAGTCGCCAAACACTCAGTTTTTGAGAGAACAGTGAATGAATTTCGTGATCCAAAATCCACAATGGTTGTAACCATCTAATTGTTGCATTTCAGAGGTGCAGGAAAACAAATCTGATAATTTTGATAATGATTATGAGGATTATCTGGCTGCACTTAGATTACCTGTAGTTGATTTTCATTGTCACGTAGATTACCTCATTGAAAACCTTTACATCATTCATGATCATCATTTCACAAGATGTTTCATGGCAGGCTTGCCAGTATGAGAAGAAAGAGAAGTAGGTTACACCCCACCTACAGCTTAACTGTTAGAGAATAGCCAAGCCCCATTTCAACCAGCTATATGTATCAAGTTAAGACAAAATCACCGTCATTGAAAAGCAATCATATATAAGTGAATAGGAGTTGTTTTTTTCCTAGGCAGAGCATATGTCAGAACAATAAATGTAATATGATAGGGGAAAAAAACATAAACAACAACAACATCAAGAACAATGACGCTCATACAGCCTGTGATTAATGCCCTCTCTGTGTTATTCTGTCCTTCATCTAAATGACAGAGAGGAGAGAACATATGGAAACCTTCATTTCGGAGCAATCTTGAAATGCAAATCTCACAGAATGACATTCTTTACATAGGGAGTAATGCAATAAACTGCAGACCAGATTTTGTTACTTTGCCTGTCGAACGTGTCCATGCTCACCACTCGAAATTCCTTCTGTTCACTAAATACTTGGCAACATGAAGAGACATAACTTGGATTGCAATTGTAATATTACATCACCATGAGTGTGAAAATTTTGACAACAAGTACCTGTTTTGTTGCCACAGTACAGCAAAAGCAAAAACTGCCAAAACGCAATGGGAAACATATGTAGCAGAATCAGCCAGAAAAAGTCAGCTGGAACGAATTTCATTTGGTCACCATCACTATTGCATCATCTCTGGCCAACGGGCTTCCCTTAAGCCTCATCTTCCTGATTTTCATGTCGAAACTGATATCACGAGCCACAGTTGTGGTCAAAATGAAAGAAGTGCTTCCTTCTGCCTGCATTTTGCGAAATTGCATTTAACTTCAATCGGCTCTGTCAATGGGGTAATAATGATATGTTATTTGGCATTATAGCTTGAATAACTCAAACTCAAATTGTTCTTTATTTTAGAGAGAACTTGACTCAACTTTCGCCTGTTGCGCTGGTGTTTGCTTCCATTTGGAATGACCAATAACTATTCCTGATGACTCACTGCTGGGAACCTCCTTGGCTACAACAAACTCATATTTTGTAGTCATTCATCAGAGCAAAACCAACTTATCACAAGGGCTCTCCTCTCTGCACGATGACTCAACCCTCAGAGAGAGAGAAAACACGGCAGTCAGTCAGTGGCCGCTGTGACCATATAAGGGAGGAGAGTTGAACAAACAGTGCTGTGACTCAATGCTTTTTGAATGATCTGGCAACATGCTCATCATAAAAAACGCCTGAGCACAGTCACACTGCGTTGGTGAGCAACACGGCTGTTTCAACATCGCAGTGGCACGCTCTCATCTGACCTCCTCACGGCACCAAACACAATCGAGTGCAATCAAAGCAGCTGACACTGGCCAGACTGGATGGAAATGAGCGAGTGTTGCTGTGATGCTTTGATTACTCAAACTGTCTCCTCCACATCAAGATTTTGGAATTGGCAAAGTAGCGTAAGGAAAAAAGTGATTGCACAGCTTTGTTTATGGATTCGATTTCTTCCCCAGCCAAACGAGCTCTGATGCCAAGTGAGTCGTCGCTTGTATGCAGGTTTCTATTCGCACTTGCTTTGTGTAGTCGCTTGTTGTGTCAGTAGTTTTTAAGTCAGCAAATTCAGAGCACGCCCACAGCTACGGACAAAGCCACCTTAAACTTAAGACGGTGAAGTCATTCCACAAATTCCAACTCCGTATCTGTTTGTTCCAGGCATTTTTGTTTTTCTATGATCACACAGGTGTTAAATTGCAGGTTTGACATGAACTGAAATAACACAGACCCAGTTTGCAATCCCCTGTGGCAACATTCTCAACTCACATACAGTTATAAGGAGACACGCAAGTTAATGCGATCCGTCACAATATTTGGATGAGTCCCATCAACCCCACCCACCCTGACCCATCTTCACTTTTCCGTTACACTCCCTGGCTCTTCTATGGGACTGTAGGGGGATTTGGGGCTTCTGCTGGTCATCCCAACAATATTAATATTCATCTAGAACTTACAACTTCTCGTCATCTAATCAAACCTTTTCTCCTCTGGAACCATTTTCTATGGGAGACTTTGGTAGAAGTTCAAAATTTGGGAGCATCACAGCTTTCAGGTTCATCAAGGTACTCCGACCTCTGCACAAGGTGATGTTTTCTAAGAGAGGATCTCCACAACGCGTATCCCCTTAACTAGATTCAAGGCCCCATCTTGTAACCTTTGAAGTACTAAAATGTGCAGCTCATCACTCAAATCTGCTGCATCTCTCCCTTGCCAAAGCACTGAAAGCACTGAAATATATTTTCAACTGTCTTCCTCACATCCTGAAATTTCCATCCTATGTTTTATTGGAGCAGAAGTTGCCACCTGTAGTAGCTTACACAACCCTTAAAACCAATCATCAGCTTTAATGATCCGTTAGTTCAATGACAGTACTATTCTAACAAACATGTCATATATTGTTGGACATGTTTGACTGAGCTCGTCAAACAAATGAATAAAACTGAATTGTAGAAATATCAACTGTGGCGACTCAGGCTGGGCATGGACACTGAAGTTCACAACTAATGACTCAATGGATCAATAAAGTACCTACCTAACTACCTAGCTACCCAGCTACCTACCTACCTACCTACCTACCTACCTACCTAGCTACCCACCTACCTACCTTACTGAGCAAATGATAATGATCATGATAGCAATTGTTCTCCTCCTCCCCAGTTGACGCGAGGTGAGGCCTTCTGTGAATGGGATTCTTTATGTATCCCATTCCAAAAACAAGTGTCAAATACTCAAACCCAGTTTGAGCAGGAAACTATTGCTAAAAGAAAGGAAACCAAAAGTCACCTCTCTACTCAAAGAAAATCGCAGTTGAAACCCTCGTACTAGCAACTTTAAGTATACGGTCTGTGACTGACTCAGTGACTCTTTTTAACACATGTTGCTTCGACACTGGTTGCTCCTGAGGATTTTACTGAGTGATATGCAATTACAGTAAGAGAGAAAATAGCTGTCTTCCTGTTATTCATAGCTCAGCGGACTGAGCAACAGCCAAAGTTTGTCATGGAGGGTTTATGAATCAAGAAACGCTTCCTTCACCGGAGAGGATTATATAGTATAAACAACGGTGGTACGTCACTTTTTCTACTGCAGGGGAGACATTTCACACTGATGAGAGTACGGCTCCGAGGAGTGTTTGCGGGGTCAAGCAACGAACGCTTAGATAAAAGGAGCGCAAGAGATTGAAATGGAGAACAGAGATCGGAGGGTGTGTCAACTGTAGAAAGGGAATATAAAGGCAAGGCTGATTTACCATAAGACGGGGCGGAGCGGTGTGCAGAGTGTGTGTATGTGCCTGCGTGCATGTGTGTGTGCACGCAGAGTATGCAGTGTTTAGGCGCTGGTACACCATGTGCTCTCAGTCCACTCAGGAGCTGTCCGATGAGCAACTGATGGCTTTTTCAGAGAGAAAATGACGCGCTGCGCTATTACCGAGTAGGTCTGTGAAAACAATTGAACACATTCCTGAGCAGCTCAACTGAGACTTGCACTCGCAACCACAACAAAAACAACACTAACTTGCCTGCAAGGATTGTAGGTGTAGGTTAAACACACAAACACAGCTGGTAAACATGTTGTTGATGCTAGCGGGCTAAGAGTCTCTGTTACCTCTTACACAATTGTTCCATACCGTATGTGCAAAGTCTGAGACAATTTTGTTAAACTTGAACTTGCGCAGATTAATTGAGAGTATCAATGAGATTTAAATATTTCGTGCTACTCTTTGTGGGGACAGTATTTTCAAAATATCACCTGTTTTCTTTTGCGTGGTTGCAACAAGGGTGTATTTTGTTATCACACTCGAACAAACACTCACAGCTTCTGTCCTTATTGACCCCTCATCTCCATGGGGAGACCAGCTGAAACACACACACGCGTGCGCACACACACATACACGGTATAGCTCAAGCCCTGTGAGGTTGAATTGGCCACAATGTCATTATCATCCGTCGGATTGTACTTGGAGGCTGCCCCATTCAGTCCCGCTGACGTGCCTTTTGTGCTCGGCAATTCTTCTCACAGAAG
>OMPJ01027328.1:33550-45737 GCA_900312935.1 Carapus acus
TCCCGAGACAGCTCTGCCTCAACTTAGCGCAGGGCTGTCTCGCTATCTGCGGGGGAGTGTGCGCACACACACGTGCTCGCACAGACACACACTCACACACACATACTCTCGCACCAGACAACAAGTCTGCCTTTGTGTGCTCCCGGGCCGCCCTAACCCCTCTGCTACCGTCGCTGGCCTGCAGCTGGATACGTGTGTGTGTGTGGGGGGGGGAAACACATGAAAGAGGCACGCTTTGAATGATGACTTCTCAGGCATCAGCGAGAGTGAAACTCCCCAAAAAAGAGCCGTGAAACGGATCGACAGCTGAGCGGCCGGGCTGAAGTCGGCAGATGTTATGGAGGAGTAAGTGGGGTTAACTTTTATGGATGTGTCGAGGAGTTAAAAGGGGCAGTGGCAACAGCGAGGGAATACATTAACTCGGAGAAAATCGCCGTCCAAGTTTTCAGTTCATAAGGCTAAGGTCTATAAATTTGGTCCTCTGATCTGCTGTGTACTGACAGAGATACGAAACAGACCGCTGCTCCATAGACAGCGGTCCTTTTGATTTTTTTATACGACATGAATGTGATGTATCGCATCACCACTGGAGGGAAACAGTTTATTGTCATTAATGTCTTCTTTTTTAAATTAAGTAATGTATTAAGTTTTTTACCTCAACTGCCTGGATCCCCGGCTGGACCACATTTCAGCCCACACGAGGGTCCCTGGTTGATGAGATAATTTCTTAACCACAGGCTTGAAATGGAAAAGCCAAGCCTTTCCATTTGAACTGGCCCTGATTCCGGTGTTTTGGCAAATATTTACTGTGGTGTTGTGTTCTGTGTATTTTGGAAAAATACGCTTGTCCCAGTTTGTGTGCACTCACTCTTTTCATTTGTCCGCTCTGTGATGTTGCTCTCAGTTTCATCCCCGATGTGAACACACTGAGTCGTTGGTGTGTATCAAACTGTTAGCATAGAAAAATATCAAGGCAAGGGAGCGTATTTTTTTATAATAGACTCCTTCACCTTCATTCATCCTTTTGGCCTTTAATTCTCGGAGTGAGACACACTGAATGGTCAGTTGAGAAGTAGCCGTAAAACATAATGATTCCCAGTCTTTCATGGTCTGGTCCGGACTCTTGTTATTGGTCGTCTGGCCGTGTCGGTCTTGAGGTGGTTTCTAGTTTCACGTCAGACTTCTGCTGTAGACACACGCACACACACACTGGCTGTATGATATCACCTGTGGGCCACAGTCAGACTTGAGACTCTCTCTCACACTCTATTCCTGGTTCTTATCCTTCACCACCCCCACCTTTTTGAAAGAAAAGGAGAGTCTGATGACTTTTCCAGAGAGAGTGGGTGGTTTGGGTGGAATTTGTTCCTGTATTGGAGGGTCGCGCTGCTGGAATGCACTTGAAAGTTTTCTTTTCAGCATCCATTTGTGCAAAGTTTCAATGATTCGCCAGTTCAGACAATCGACGGCAAAAGAGCAATTCCCTGCACCAAATCTACCCTTGGAAACAGTTGAGAATCGGAAGATTGGCACTCCTTCCTGATGAGCTGCTCGGCCAACATCAATAGCTGGGGGTTGCCTCATGGAAACCAGTTCAGAAACCTCCACACCATCCCTCTGCAGCCCTCAGTAGCTGACAGCACGGTGATTTAATGACATAATTTGCTCTCTGCTCAGGACAAGCGTGTTGCCCGCTTTCTCTTTACAGCTCAACCTTAGCTTGAGACGTTCGTTTTTCTCATGCTCTCTTTGGGGGCTGAAATTGGGTTGTATGGATGAAATAGAATTTCATTATTGTGGTCTATTTTCTTGTAATGAATATGTTCAAAGTTTTGCACATTAAGTTGCTCGATTTTAAAAGTATCACAATCACTGAACATTTCCAACTAACATAAATAAAGTCCAGTTTCTTTTGTTTATCAGCTGCCTGACACATCGTCTTTCCAAAAACACATTTGATACTCAATAATAACAATATTTGGCTCTGTCTCGAGCCCTACCCACCTTTTGCCAGCTCTAACCCAGTTCGTGCCAGTCCCAGATATATAGCCAACTGAATGGAAACTGCTGGCTTTGCAGAGGATGTCAGTCCCAAAGCTGGAGATATGAGGCACGACAAACATATTTCAAAAGCAGCCGAGTCTGGCACAGTTCCTATCCTGGCACCAATTTTATCTTGGCCCTCACAACACTAGCATGATTAATGTTTAACATCTGTGCCTTGTGAGTCAAAGAACTGAGGAAAATCCGTGCAGCAGAAGGGGAAGAGATGGTTACTTTTTTGACTGACAGTCTGCTGGATTGTCAAAAGTGTTGAGTTGGTTTAGATTAACGCAACAATTTCACGATACATTCCTGCATATGGGTCAGTGGCGTTGTGAGCACTGTTGCAAATGAGAGAAACAGATGAACTAGATGAAGGCTAGATGTGTTTTTGATAAGATGATGCAAGTAAGAAAAAAAGTTACAAAAATTGAAAATGACGCATAACACTACACAATAAAAAACATACACAACCAACTTTTTCTTCTTCTGATGAAGAGAGCAGCACTGCAACCCTGCCGATCACTGGCTAGACTGCCCAAAGACGTGAACGCGAGGCATAAAGACTCCCCTCCAGCCGCACAACCCCCACCACGAGGACAGACGGGGGGGACAGAGGCAGGACAGCCAGGATGGCGGGACAAACAGAGGGGGTGGGGTCGGATGGGGGTCGGAGTTTAGGGGGCCCAGTGGCAGACACTGAGCTGTCCTAAGCTAAGCCGAGACAGTCTGCCACTCTTATTGTCCCGCAGCCGCCTGCTCTCTCTTAATTCCTCACCTTTCATCCACTATCAGTCCAATTCACAACGCACAGTAGATGTGCAGGGTGGACTTAAAATAACTTGAGCTTAGTGCGGTGATCCTTAAAAGTGTGAAGAAAATAATGCCAGGCCAAGAGCTCCGCTTGCTCCAAATGATGAGCAGGCGTCAACAATGTAGCACCATTCACAGGGATTAGTCGTGAGGACACATGTCAGTAAAGTAACTGTCATCCCAGGACATCAGATTTGCACAGAATTTCTCCACAGATTGTAAAGGTCTGTTTGCTGTTTGTCCTTATTATCAATTCCAGTCTGTAACAATTTGTTATAGAAGAAGTGCAACAAAAACAAAGTGAACTATGCAGATGCAGAAACAGCAATGCTAATTGCAAGATTCATCTGCAGCAAGGAGAGGAAGATCTCAGTTCAAGTGTGACTGGCTGAGCACAGAAATGTATAGGGTTAAGATCTCCCACGGGAAGACAGTGACGGTATGAGATAAAATAATGTGACTGCATCGTTAAACTCAACGATTCAACAGAGTTGGAGGGGGCTGTCCATAAAAGACACTGCCAAACGCAAGTGAATAGGAGTGGGAGGTTTGGAAAGTACTACGAGTGATGTATGGTCAGATGGATATGTTATTACATAGCTGGATGGTTGGACTGATTGATAGTTGGAGAGATAGCCGGTTAGAGAATGGATGGATGAGGATGACAGTTTGGAGCAGTCGTGATTGATCAGACTTAAAGAGAACTATGATGTTGTCGTGCCTGTTGGCCGGTTAGGATACAGCTGGACAGGTTCTTTTATATAAATAGAAAGATGCATAATTACTGAGGTACTGCACCAAAAGTGTATCATATCATCTGAAACCCATTTACTAATTGTCTTACTGAATGCTATGGATCTGAATGGCTCGGCTTGAACTTGGATGAGAGAAGTACTCATCAATTTAAAGTTGATCTTCATACAATGCGGTAGTAGTACATTAAGTTCTCAGTGATGTGTACTAAGAAAAACACCCCAAGTATGTCAGCTTTCCAGCACACCATGTTACAAAGTCACATTTTACTGTCTTTGTGATTGCGAATGTTTCGTTTGAGCTCCAGGCTTGGAACCAAGTTGTAAAATGTCCATGTCAAGATGTTTTTGCAAGTATGTGTGCGTGTGTGAGAGAGAGAGAGAGTGAGAGAGCGAGAGAGCCGAAGAATCGAGAACAACTGGGTACATCTCAAGCGTTTGCTTTGCCGCCCCCGTCCAGCTTAGCAGACCTCAGTTTGTTTTGACCACGTCTGCTTCACACACCCACGTGCGTACGGACACACAAGCTCGCACCACACATGCGTGTGTGTGTGTGTGCGCGCTGGTTTCTTCACTCACCCTCACGGACACTTTGTGCCCAGCGCTTGCTAATAAGGGTTTCCGCGAGACTTGGGCACACATTTCACACTCCTCTACAGACATTCTGACACACACCGACACGCTCTTTGGGTTTGAAGGTCACTATCAGCCTTTGCTGCGGGTCATTGAACACACACAACAACCACATACACACACACACCCTCCCACATGCATGCAGTGACGTCTCTGTTGATTCTCCTGTGGCAGAAAATCCATAACAATTTGTCCCACTCATCTGGCCACAAACTCCACTGGGACTTGTGGCCCAGGGTCTGGTTTGAATTCAGACATTCTGGCAGTGTAAACGTTAAAAGGGTTTGACACCCATATTGGATTCACTGCGTGAGAGAGAGGCTTACATGGAGAATCTGATATCTTGTTAAGTCTTTGAATCAAAAACCTGTGTGTAGTTTGTCACATTTTTCATCATGTCCCATGTGTGAATTTTGATTTATTTGCAATCGAGCCGATTTGGTAGAATGGCAAATGTACCGGTATGCACTTAACATAAGTATTGTTAAACATTTCCACCACAATTCACTGACTAAAACACACACATATGTACTTTCCTTCATAGACGCACTCAAGTACACACTCTCGCACGCACACGTGTCTGGCCATCTGTGTTGACCAGCTTCAGCCGCTGTTGGGAGGGTTCGAATCGGGAAATTTCCTGGCCGGATTCTCGGAAGGCTGCGGATCCCAACCTACGTTCTCCCTAATTGTGCGCATACATACACACATCCGCGCTCGCACAGTAAATGGGATCAGGCTGTGTGTGTTGATACAGGGAAGTCACGGTCAGAACTCAACCTTGCTCAAGTCTCTCATATTATTTTGAAGACTGTCAGCAGAATCGGAGGATGAGTGTTTCGACAGAGCCGCTGCCTTTTCTTCGGCAATAGGGAAGATGCAGATTTTTGTTGTGTGTTGAGTGTTAATGCGTTTGTGTCCCGTCCCTAAAACTCACCCAACATTGTCTCGATCGGTCTCTACAAACCGTCGGTATCTCTTGCACATATTTATCAACTGACTTGAGTTCATGTCAGGTGTAGACAAGCAGAGCTGCAGGGGTCGGGTTGAGATTTCTGTCAATTCCTGTCGTAAAAATCTGACTCGTCTCACCGCGTCAACCTGGGCGGAGGCGCTCAACACCATAACACGTGTCAGTGCAGATTTATCATCCTGATAAGATAAACTTGATTAATCCCCAAACAAATTCTTGTGCCAGCAGTAGTGCCAAAATCACAAAAACATCTTGCACAAGTGGACTAAATGCTACAGAGTACTAGATTTGAGTGGAATATCAAAATGTGTAGGGTGTCGACAAGATCCAAAGCAAGTAGTAGCTCCTCCATGAGCAACACAGAGGATCATTCATCATTTCACTCTTCCCCGCTTGCCCCAACGTCGTGTGCACGCAAAGTGGAGTGTGTGTTTCCCAGAGAAACTGTGCTTCACGTGTGCATTCCTGTTGCACACGCAACAGCGTGACTCACGCTAATCCAAATATGTCAGAGCAGCGCCTCCTTTACCGTAAGCGCTTCCAGAAAAACATTTGACAGGAAGGGGAAAGAGCGCAGGGTCCGGAACGGTTTTAAAGTCTGTTCACATCTGACTGCCTAAGCCCACACCAGGCTCCTGTCCTACCAAACACACACATACGTACACACACTAGTGACATCAGCTCAGAGCAGCCTGGCTGTGGAACCCATACACAGTCGAGAGTTTTCCATCCATCTGTCTGTCAGCTCGTTTCCGCTTGTCCTTTCTGCCAACCGCAGACTGAGCAGCAATATTTGATTTAGGAGTTTTGGGCTCACACACAATTTTAAGTCTCTTTCATTGCTGTTCTGCGTTGGCCTGAGACAATTAGTTGTTTGCTACAATAGAAATTGTACTATTCTATGCATGTATTTATTGTGTGTGCACCAGATCTGTCCAACAAATAATCTATGAATCAGTCACGACTTTCCTATTCTCAAACAGCTTCATTTCTCTCTCTAACTGATAAAGATGGACCTATATTAAGTATCTCTTAGTGCTATCGATAAGAATATTTGGAATATACAGATCAGTAATCACAATATCCAGTGTGTCCTGTGGAGCCATTGGTATGTGAGTGGGTAGAGAAATTCAATTCAGCTGCTTTAGATCTTGATTGAAGTTTTTTGATACACTTAATCCAGAGGAAAAAAGCTTCTCTGCATCTGGACCATCCTCATTATTTTAATGTAGAGGTTCAAGGTCCTGTTCAAAGGGGCCATACAAGTTCCAGTATCAGTCAGTTTTGACAAACCACTGACGCAGTGCTCTGAATTGAAAAATATTAAATATAAATGTCTCAAATATTTCACCTACAAAACATTTTTGGTTTAGTACTGCTCTGTAATTTTCTATTTCCCTGCATTTCACTGCTCTTGAGTAGTTTGATTTGAGGAGAACAGCCCTTTGTTCGCATGTGCATATCTGAGAAGGCTATGAGCACGAAGAACTGGAAATGATTTCCATTCCGAACGCAGCAGATTTGAAAGAAATTTGATTAATTGCAATTTTTCTCTCAGTGGAACTTTTCAAGTCACAGCATAGGCACAAATCGCAGTTGTGGTAGACAACAGCTGTAACATTTGATGTTCCTCCTTAATGAGTATGGGTGACAGTCTGGTGATGCACCATCACCACAACACACACGCACACACACGAGCTCGACAGATTGAGCAATGTGAATAAGACGCCATCAAGAAATGGCGGCACGTTTCCAATTTACAGCAAAAGTAGGGCGACCTCATTCAACCCTTTCAGTCAAGAGCGGCTGAGCGGGGACTTTGCCCTCAGCCACGTCAGATGAGGTTTGTAGGCCACGGGATGATTTGTCCGGATTATGTGGACCTTGTAATTAATCTTACATAAATTCCGTATGTGTCCTCTCTGGCTACTGGTTGCATCCGTGATTCACGCCGAATTCAGCACATGTGCTTTTACACTCATGTGCGCATGCACTTACACGGTACTCGCAACACCACATATTCTGACTTGCAGAGGCTTTAGGGTAGTGATATCATTTTTATTCTTGCGTGTTAATCTGTGCACGCTGCATCCCTCCATACAAAGTGCTGAGACACTGTTTTTAAACCTGACAACACATTTGCTCACGCACCCCTAGAGCTCCAGTGAGCAGAAGCTTCTGCCATGAAAATTTGAAATAAGTATATTTCGCCGCACAATAGCTGACCCAGATGGTTTAATGCTGAGCTTTCATTAGTGGCGTAGGAGAAGCCATCTTTTTTATTTGGGAACTGACCTTTGTCCTCTTAAGGGGCTTTAGCGCCAACCTTCGACCCTTACTGTGTATGCGTGTCTGTGTGTGTGTGTGTGTGAGTGAATGAGAAAGAGAGAGGGAGAGACAGAGAAAATACACATATGGCTGTTTTAGCCTCTCATGGGTCATTGTGTGGAGAGATTACTGATAGAAAATACCACCCTCATTATGTCAGCCCACAGCGTCCAATTTACTGTCCACTGGCGCAGGTCATCAAGCTCCCAGCACGAGGACTTGGCCAAGTGCAGAGGAGAGGCAGGAACACCAGAGGAGCAGTTAGAGTTCCTGTTTTACACAGAGCAATCACCATGTTATTATTAGTAATAGTACCAGAGGCGGAGCGCGCACACAGCTGAGGCTGCTGCAGGAGACAAATCGCAGAGATTGAACCTAAAGCGAGACACAACCAAACAGAAGTCCCCAAGCTAAAAAAGAAAAAATCTATGAATTAAGACCAACAGATCTTGAGGGAAAATCTTGAAATCAGAGGGTTACAATCAGAGGGTTTGCTGCCAGATGCTCCAAGTGTCCTTGGGCAAATCACCCATTCATTCAATTATTCCCATTTGTTCCTCATTGGGTATAATTCAGAAAAGCTGAGGGGCTGTGCCTCAAAAATCAAATGATGCAGAGAGACTAACTCTACTTTGAAATATTGTAGACTGTTAATACTGTGAACTCCTTCCTAATGCACATTTGTGATAAGCAGAGATGTCATATAATATCCATGGGACGGCTAAGAGACTCTGTCTTCCTCCTCCCTCAGGTCTCTGGACGGTCGCTTGCAGGTGTCCCACAGGAAGGGTCTGCCTCATGTCATCTACTGCCGGCTATGGCGCTGGCCCGACCTGCAGTCCCACCATGAGCTGCGGGCGGTGGACCTGTGCGAGTTCGCCTTCCACACCAAGAAGGATGAAGTCTGCGTCAACCCCTACCACTACCAGAGGGTGGAAACGCCAGGTAGGCAAGACGCCAAAGGAAGGAAAGACAGGACACTGTCAACAACTTGTGAACACGTTCTTGCAGTGGAATGATACGACACAACTCAGATGTTTGCACAATGGAATAATCTGTAACATAAGAAGTGCATTGTCGTTTTTCACACAGTTCTCCCGCCAGTGCTGGTACCCAGACACACAGAAATCCCCAGCGAGTTCCCACCCCTGGATGACTACAGCCATTCAATACCTGAAAACACCAACTTCCCCGCCGGCATTGAGCCTCAGAGTAATTACATACCAGGTAGGCCAAAAGTCAGACCTCCATTACGCAAAGCGACAGCCACCACTTCCTCCGACCCAGGAGTGACCCCTTTCCGACCTTTTCGCGCAGAAACAGCCACCTAGCTACAATGTACACGCTTGTGTGTTGCAGAGACGCCGCCCCCGGGCTACCTCAGCGAGGACGGCGAGACCAGCGATCACCAGATGAACCACAGCATGGACACGGGGTCCCCGAATCTATCGCCCAACCCCGTTTCCCCCACGCACAGCAACTTGGGTGAGAGACGCGTTTGTTTTTTTTCCTTTGTTCTTTGTCGCAACAAACCAACAAATCGTCAAACATTGCATCACGCCGCCCCCGTTCTCCGCCGCCCACGCACCCAGCCACCGCCCCCGCGATGGGAAGTCACCTTTTGAAATGACTGTAGATGTGTGAGAGGAAACCCAGGTGGTAAAAGACGTCTTTGTCCTCCCAGTGCCTCGCACAGGCTGGGTTACTGGTCGACCAGCGCTCAACAATGATATCCCATGCTTTTTCTCTCAAGACGGGGGGAAAAACAATTGGGTTTCAATCACTTGGTGGAAAAAAAACACAAATCTGCACCAGATTCGGTTTTATGTTGCTTTCCAAAATTCATTCTAGACTTCAAAGCCAAGGACAAAATGTTGGAAGTTTTCATTCTGGCTCTCTTGAGGGGCAGGGAAAGGGGGGCAAGCGAGCAATTTACCGGAACCGGCCCAAGTTTCTGGCGTTAATCACGGCGAAGCCTGTAATTTGGCCATTTGGAGGTCCAGCTTACCACATTTCCACATTTCATCTGGTCAGGGCCTGTGGAGAGCAGCGAATGGGTTTGACATGTGGTGACGAGGGCTGAGCCCACTGTTGTGTCTCCTTGGCCTCTCTCTCCCCCGCCACTTTCGACTTTTTTTTCCCGCTCTCACTCACCATTGTGGCTCTTTTTTTTCCATCCTCCCTCCAAACTGTTATCTTTCCTGCCTTCTGCCTGCGTGCTCCTCAGCCACTTCCCCTCCTGTCTGTCTTCTAATCACAACGCCTCTTCCTCCGTTGTCTCCTCACATCAGACCTCCAGCCCGTGACGTACTGTGAACCAGCATTTTGGTGCTCCATATCCTACTACGAACTGAACCAGCGAGTCGGGGAGACCTTCCACGCCTCGCAGCCCTCGCTGACGGTGGACGGCTTCACGGACCCCTCCAATTCGGAGCGATTCTGCCTGGGCTTGCTATCCAACGTAAACCGTAACGCCGCCGTGGAGTTGACACGCAGACACATCGGTAAGGCTCCCAGCTTCACCGCCTCAGCTATTCGTTCGCGTGAACAATGGATAAACATGGATATGAGCAACAAGTTAATGTGCATGAAGATGAATGTCAAGTCTTGTCAGTTTGTTTGTTAAGCCATCTTAACTACGTCCCCACATCTGAGCCTAATGTATACACATCGGAGTTAGAGTGTCACTTATGCTGATGGAAATTACTGCTCAGCGCAGCAGTGTGTGAAATCTACTAATGAATGATTTTGTTTTCGCCTGTCAGGCCGGGGTGTTCGACTCTATTACATCGGAGGAGAAGTGTTCGCAGAGTGCCTCAGCGACAGCGCCATCTTCGTCCAGAGCCCCAACTGCAACCAGCGCTACGGCTGGCACCCGGCCACAGTCTGCAAAATCCCCCCCGGTGTGTGCACGGCAAAGACAGCACAAACACACAGAGAGGAGGAAAGAGGAGAGCTGCATATCATGAAATGAATATCACCTCTCTTTTAACGGTGTGTGTCTTGGTTGACCCTTGATTCCTCAGGATGCAACTTGAAGATTTTCAACAACCAGGAGTTTGCCGCCTTGCTGGCCCAGTCGGTCAACCAAGGCTTTGAGGCCGTCTACCAGCTCACCAGAATGTGCACCATCCGCATGAGCTTCGTCAAAGGCTGGGGCGCAGAGTACAGGTAAGCTGCGGAGATGTCCTACGTGAGAAATAGACGCCTTTTTTCTGATTCTTTGAATTTTCTTGGATTGCTGCAGAGTCCAGTCTGAGACTCTGTTAAAAAGGTGGCAGGTAGCACTTTGCTTCAGTCCACTCTTTTCTCACAATATGAACACTTGTGTTTGTGGCCAAGAGCAAGAAATGTGAGATGCGTGTGTATGTGTGTGTCTCTGTATGTGTATCCATCAGCCTTTGTGTTCAGTTACATGGACCTGCTCAAAGTGTTCAACTTCAATCATGAGCACAGAAAGTGTTTGAGTTGTGTGTGTGCGTGTGTCTGAAAGGTTGTTTCATATAACTTTTTGATTTTGGCGCACAAGTTTAGTACCTTAAGCTGCAGAAATGTGTTTATCTTTCGAATTCCTCAACTCTGTGTGCTCTCAACCACGCCGGCCACTCAAACACTACAATTTTCCACCCATCTTTACCGCAGTACTGCAGTTTATATAAACCAAGTTTGTTCTTGGTTTATATAAATATGTGTATGCATATTTATATTTATATATATACTGTACATGCTGTGTATATAAATACAAAAATTGTATATTTCACGCTGTCTGCTACAGTTGGCTCATTTCTCTGAATGTGTACTGTAAAATGTGTCAACAATTTGAAATACAGCAGTGGGCCTGTACTGAAACCACAGGCCTCGGGCTACTGTGGGTGGAAAACACCAGTCCGCCCAATCAGTGAGAGGATTGTCTGTTCATGATGGAGGTATGCCCCCTAATTGTACTCGCACTGTGTAAAAACTGAATTATTTTATCAGCAGTCAGTCATTTCCTCCCCAATGCATCACTACAAATTCAATGAGCAGATCAACTCTCCAGACTTGTATTATCATGAAGAATTTTATTAGATATACAAAAATTGTTGATTGATGTTGGCTACTCTTGTTTACCTATTTTGAGGGAGTCCAGCGCTCGTAGCACACACGACCATGCATCCAAAACCAAATCATCTAAAACCAATCTAACATTACACTGCTGCGTGCCTTAGTTTGTATGATGCCAGTGGACACAATCCAAGAACAATCAAGTTTTACGGCAAGAGTAATTTTCATTGAAACTGAGCCGTCACCCTGTTAAAGCAGACACAAATGCCCACTAGATAATAAAAAAAAAAAAAAAAAAAAGAACTCCGCCCAAACCCCCCTACCACTGAGCTCTCAGCGACGTTATCAGCGACGTCATGCACAAATCAAACTCATGCCAAACTGTGCGGAAACGCAGACAGCAGATACCGAGCAAGACTGTGAGTCACATCCTCGCAGCCTCGCCCACGCCCACGTCCCCCGGGCGTCCGCATGACGCAATGGGGCCCTCATCAATAGGACCGGGCCCCTCTCGGCACAGCGCGGCTATTTTTAAACAAACACACATGTGCCGTGTCAAAAGGCGAGACGTCAGATTTTCCGTCAGCTATTTCTCCAACCC
>OMPJ01027328.1:63621-82682 GCA_900312935.1 Carapus acus
AGGGGTGGGTGGAGGTGGAGGTGGAGGAGGAGGAGGAGGAGGCCCGATTGGTGGCCAGAGCCTAAGGGTCCGGGGGTCCATATGGAAGGCAACACTTTGCCTTTCGCTTTATTGCACACCTTGCTGTTTTAATCAATGGCAAGCCTGTTCACAGACCCTAGAGCAGCAGTGGCCGTTTCTCATTGTCTCGCTGCTACTTCCACTTTTCCTGCTCCGCTACACCCCACCAGCTCTTATCAAACCACCCAAGAGCCGCGCGGCAGCTCGCACCGTATCTCGCGCGGCGCCTCGCGCGGCGGCCTCCGAGCCAGCGCCTGATTGCGCCGCGGCGGTGTTGTTTTCCCGCGTTGCGAGGTAAAAAGGTCCCATTCTGTAATGATGATCTGACGCACATTCGGTTCCCGCTTTCCCCCTGTGGTGATTTCCCCGACAAAAAAACCCCCAAAACAACAACAAACCGGGATAAGAACGCCCATGCCCGCTGTGTTAAGGGCTGTTTCTTAAAATGGAGGGCGCCATTCCATCTGAATTCCATTTGAGCTTTGGAAGTAAATGGGATTAGGTTAGCGAAAGGGGTGTTAGCATGGAGAAGCTGGGACTCGTGCTAATAACGCCATAAAAGTGCCAGCCAGCAGTGGCCCGGCTCTTCGCTCGCTTTGTGGTCCTGCCCCGCTTGGAGGCGGTGCTGGTAATCACCCTCCCTCTGTCACCGCGAAGAGGAGTGAGGAAGGGCGGCATGATTTTATCGCCCCGTTCTCTAGGGAGCATCAGTATTTCTTCAAATTGGAACCACTTTGTGCTGAGCTTGTCCCGCTTTGACTCATTCGGGTGAATAACGTAGAGTTTTGTCTTGGGTACCAACTGTAAAACTCACTTGACTCGTTTTCTGTTTTAGAGTCTCAGAGGAAAATTGTATGTCTGGAATTGTAAACAAAGCCTCAATCTTATGGAAAACACTGACAATATTTCATGTCATTTTTAGATTTTCATGTATAACTGACAAAAACTTGTCGCAAGAGTTAATTGTTCTGCTTGCCTGTGTGCATATTTACATCTTTTCATCACGCTAATAACCGTCTGTAACTGAGGGTTTGTCAGGAGTGTGATGGTGTGACCGAGTGCCCTTTCCCGGAGATGCCACCCTCCCTCAAAGTCATTATTTTTCCACTCATTAAACCATAATTGGATCATTCCGCCTCCTAATTATTGCCACCATTTATTGCCCATTAATTGCCAATCTTAAATGTAAATATACATTCAACAACACTGTGCTTGCAAAGTAAATCGTCACACCATCACACTGGTGATTTTCCCCCAAAAATCTTAATCTTAAATATTACTCGGGACTCGTATCAAGACCATCCTCACATCTCTGAAAAGTGAAAATCTCTCCTTTCTGCGTCCCGGATGGCCAGGCTGATGCAGTCAAGTCATTAGCCGCGTTGTAACTTGAAAAAAAAAAAAAAAAAAAAAACAGCGCGCAGGACTGACGCAGAAATCTGCATTAGGTCTCATTTCCAAAAGTCATTGCAGAACAGTCTGCGTTGGCCTCCGAGCGGAGTGAGACTCGGCGCCGTACTTTGGCCCGTCGTCTCCCAGCCCGTTGCCATTACTTGGATTTGTGATTAAATTTAGCAAAGTGCTGCCGATAGCTGAATTGTCCAGCCACTCTCAATTACCGTCGAGGGAGGCTACCTGAGAAAGCTTAACGCAGCAATTAACAACTTAATTAAGTGCCACAGCCATTGTGGCACTTCTGGAGCTGAGCAACAAGGGCCGTATTGATTGCAGGGGATTGCCAGTTGGTCCCCAATTGATCTCTCAATTGATTGGCTTGGATAGGCATTCCTCAATGACTCAGTGAAAGTGTGTGTGTGTGTGCGCACGCGCGTGTGTGTTCTGTCTCTGAGGAAGTAGCCGTCACGCTGCCGTGTGACACACTGATAATGACCTGCCAGACTGGCGGCGTGGCCTCCTCCTATCCCCCTGGGTTTGACGCACACGCCTGGTGTCAATCACTCAATCTCGCCGTCCCGCGCCGCCTTCCTCACTCTCTCCATGACACACGCGAGCGTGTGTAGGCACACACGCAGGTAGGCACACACACACACACACACACACACACGCAGGAAGGCACACACACACACAAAGGTCTCCGTAATGCATTTGAAACCCCAGTAACATCTGTAGTCTATTCAATGTAGATGCACCTGACAGGGCTGCGATGACACACACATACACACATACACTCACTCTCACACACGCACATGCACATAATGGTGACACTGCTAACTGGGAGCTATGAAATCCCACTAGGTTCCAGTTCAGCCATTTATTTTATCTTATTATTATCTAATTTTTTTCCTTTTTTTAGAAAAATTTGTTTGAATGACAGTTGGGATATTCTAAATTTCTAAAAATGCTGTTTTAATTTCTAATTGCCTCCTTTGAAGGTTTTGCTTGCCAAACACGTACACAAACAAAACACTCCCAAAACATTCCTAAAAAAACCCCAAAATAATATCAGGACAGGTTGTGTGCACAAATGATATGTACACAGTCTGGGACATAGTGCACACACACACACACACACAGACAATTACACCGCGTCACCCCTTGCCTCGCTGCCTATTATGTGCACTTTCTATTATTATCTATATAGAAATTTATTTTATCTTTTACTGAAAACTTTGATTTTTTTCTTTTTTTTTCTTTTCTTTTTTTTATGTGTTTTCATCACGGTGCGGATATTCAAAATTTCTAAAAATACTGTTTCTAATTCAAAGTGCCTACTTTGAATGTTCTAGTTACCTAACAGGTACAAGAACAAAACACTCCAAAAATAACAAAACCAATATCATTATAGGGTGTGTACACAAACCATATGTACACAGTCTGGAACATACAAGGGTGCACGCACGCACGCGCGCACACACACACACACAAACGCACACACACACAGGGAGCAGAGCAGTGGTGCATCCAGTGGTCTCCTGGGAGCAGTTAGGATGCAGGGCAGGCTGGATATAGGAGGGGAGTGAAGTGGTGGTAAGACATCAAATAAACTGTCATCTCTTATTGTGTCAATGAAGTAATTCCCTTTTAAGGGCCTGACCTTTCACCCCGCTGGAGCTCAGGCGATTGCAGAGCGCACTGGAGGAGGCATGAGGTGATAACAAATGACACAACCGAGGGGGTGAGGGGGCCTTCAAATGTCAGACTCATTCTGGACCAGCCTCAGACCGGGGATGTGTCTCAGTCCCGGTCTGAGGCGCTGCTCACAAAGGAATTTCCTTTTTATTATTATTTGCAATCTTGGTAGAAGACACAGATGGTCGCGGTAAAGCATGGAGACAGGGATGTGTGTTAATCATCTGTTATCATATCATCTGTGTAACTTGATACACTCCTGCTGCCTCACCGCAGACGCTCTCTAGAACGCGTCCGCTTTTGGCCACTAGGGGGTAGTGTTACACGGACCCGGCTGAGGGTCCCCCGCCCGAGGGGTCCTCGGACTGGACAGAAGCTTGTCCAGCAACGCTCAAACATGACGTCGGTTGAGGAAATAAAGTGCACTCGCAACTTTTGCTGCAGCCGTATCGCTCCACAGGGATCAACCGGGGGACCGGTGGTGGATTTACGCCAACAAATTATGGCAGCTCCTCCAGTGTGTGTGTGTGTGTGTGTGTTTATGTGTGAGTGTGTGTGTGAGCGGGTGTATGTCACACTGCTTGACAAGCTCAGCTCTCTCTATGCCCACTGTGGTTCCGAGGTGGTCAACGTTTGACCTGTAATTACATTGCTGCTTTGCTCCGGCGTCTCTCAGGAGCAGGCCGGTCTCGGACACTTCAATTACCTCCCCTCAATACCTCGGCAGCCCTCACGTGCCCCGCAAAACATCAGAACGATGGTCGAGGGAATGAAGTCATGGATGGGGGGGAGGAAAAAAAAAAAAAAAGTACAGCACCGACTACAGACAAGAACTGCCAGAAGATAGAAACTACACTTACAAGATTTCATCACCCTAAACAGGAGGCAGGCCCTGCGAGGCCCACAACAATATCCCAATACACACTTTTAAAGCGGTTGGCTCGATTTGCATTCAAGGCTTTTGTAGAACCGTGAGAGATGGGAGACATCTATCTGTCGGGGCATATTTGAAGGTTGGGCCCGGGGTCGCGCGTATTTGTCCTTGTGTGATTCTGTCACATTGTAGCGTTACGGAGCCTCAGCTGCTGGATTGCAGTTTTTAATGAAAAAGTGGGGGGCCGCCACATCCAGGTAAGACCCCTGGAGGTTGTATTTCCAGGGCTTTGTTATAACCCACAATGAGACAGCGCGGAGGCACAGCCACACGCGCAGACACACACACACACACACACACACACACACACACACGCATGTTTAACCAGACAATGACAGTGCTTGCGAATACACACGTCCATTACCCTATGAAAGCCAATGTCGCGCATATCCTTGATATTCAGGGAGGAACTACCACAAGAAATTTAATTTCCAAACTTCTATCAAGATTGCGAGAATGCGGGAAACAGCTGCGGCTGAGGACATCTCATGCACCTTTGGAAATTGAGTAAAACCTTATTACCTTTAGAGATTATAATAATAATGATAATTAGAATTAAAAGCGGGCCATAACACAACATGGAGGGAATTATAATGGTTGTGTGAAGGGGTTCTTAAATAGGCTCGCAATCAGGAAATAATGCACAGTACCTCCTCTGAATTAAGAGAATGTTCCATCAGATGCACATTGCAGCGTTTTATGGAGTATATTTTGGTTTGCTCAAATTAGAGAGAGGAAAGATTTCAACGATGAAATTATGATGAATACATTGCCGGTGTTGTTGTGGCGATGAGCCTCTTTTGGCAGTAATTTAGCTCATACTGTGAAGTGAGGCGTGTCAGTCTCTCATAACCAAACAAGTCTCTTCTGCCAGCACACACACATTCCATGATTTACACCGTTTCTCGTTTCGTCCGCTGGGTTTGTTATCAGTCTTCCCAAACCCTCTCCCGTCTCCACATTTCCACTGAGGTCAGCGCAGACAGGCTGCACCGCTTCACGCTGACACTAAAGCTTAAGTACACTATATAGTGTTGGTGCTACAGAGGGAATTGCCAGCATAAAATGCTGTTTGGTCACTATTGGTTGTTTGGAGCAAAGGGTCAGAAAGCAGGCACGGGGATAAAGATTTGAATGTGTTGGCAGAAACGGCCCCCCATAAATTAACTCAAACTTAAATGCTGATGGTTCATGTGATTAACAAACACAATCATTTCGAAACTGCTGTACTTTTTAAAATATTTATCCTCGCCTCCTGCCAGCAAGGTCAGAGGTCAGCGTTAGTGACAGCACAGCAGCTTCGGGGCTGGGCGAGGAGAGCAGCCTGGCTCAAAACTGAGTGTGTGGCGAAGGGATGGAAAGGAGGGTAAAGTGAGAGGGGTGCTGAGTTACAGGCTGGCACTCAAATCTCTCCCAAAAATCTGGCATTGCTGAATGAAACATCAATACATAGCAACAGAAACATTTTTCTTAATTAGCCAGTTACTATTCCATGAGGTTGACACTGATCAAAACGTGGTTGTGTTCTTACACAAACCACATACAAACATATAATTTTTCATAATCCAGCTCTTCGGCACAAATTAATCATTAATGGAGCCTGATCTTTGGAGTCACCAGTGTTCACAAATTAACTATTAAATCATTCTTGCCTGATTTACGATTCCTACCAAGTGAACCTTTCAGGAGTTGGACAATACACTCCAGGAGCCCTTTCACTCCTCGCTGACTATCACCTTCCCTCCGAGCCATCACTCAAACCCACGAAACTGGCACCAGGTCCTGTTCTACCTTTCAACATGGTAGAACCTGTTTTGTAATGGAGTGGAGTGGAAGTTTTGAATATTATGACATATCCACATCACACATCCACACCTGCTTGGATGCAGTGTGGATTATCATACAAGAAGGAAGCAGTTCAAGATGCAAAATGTGAGTAGACCTCCTCTGCTTTCGATTTTGGTTCAAAGGAACAGGTTGAGCGTGTCCACCAAAACCCCATGTATGAAAGAAACACAAATCATGATTTGTCTATTCTCACAACCACAGCTTTTTGATACACTACATTTCGTTTGTTACTTTCACTCTTCTATTCATTGTGTCAGGCTGTATGACACGCGATCACTGACCATGATGACACACACACCAAAGGTCAGAGGCATCACTTACCCCAAGAGATGGACCCCCACACACTCCCTAAGTCATTTACCTCATTCCCTATCAATTATTGACGTGCATTTGTCAGTTGAAAAGGCAGCCAGACTTTCCGTTGATCGGTTTGATGAATATTTCAGCTGACAAACAGGCCACCTGACACTCTGCACCAAAGCGATGTGTGGTTAGGGAGAGGTCACTCTGTTTGGCCACAGCCATACTCATATGGAGGCCATGTATAAACACACAAGAGCAGTACTGCGGCTCAACACGGGAAGTTCTACCTACATGGATTCTGTTGGGTATCGTGATCTGCCTGATTATGGCTCACACTGCCATGTACCAACATGAGACACCGAGCATTGAGTTAGCCGGGCGGATGTAATCACACTATTCCTCCTACACACTCACATACCTACAATACAATACATACATACATACATACATACATACATACATACATACATACATACATACATATTAATCTTTTTGGGATAACTAGATCAATGGATCAATGCAGTTCCAATGTAGCTATGTACATGCATATATAGAACAGATACATACAGTATATGGTAGGTAGGTAGGTAGATACTTTATTGATCCTGAGGGAAATTAACATACACATAAACACAAACACACACACACTGTACATTGAGACATACAGTTGTTTCTGTACATGTATGAGAGAGCCAGTGCTGGTATGTTGGATGGCAAATATTCCGTTGTCCTGTAATTGTACTAATATTTGTGTTCTTCATACATATGTGTGCCCTTTGAGTTGCACAATCTAACACATCAGTTGCTGTTTGCGTATTCTGTTTGTGGTATTTTTGTGTACTGGTCCACACACACTTCCCTCTTCTTGATATTGTGGTTCACATTTCTGTTTTGCACATTTGACATCGGAGCGCCTCACCACCAAGCCTCACCTGCTCTTCTAAAATAGAAAAGCATGTTAAAATTATTCAAAATTTATTCTTAAAATTTACTCTTGACATCAATGCCTGAAGTTTCCAAATTTGTCATCTTTTTGTTGCACAGTCGGATGAAAGCGCAGAGTTTTTCTTTCATCAGCTTGAGAGGAGAGAGACTGTCATAGTTAACAGTGAGTCAAGGGAACTCATCACAGCTGGACAGCGTATTATCATTTTTCTATTGTGCTCAAACTGCCATTCATTTAATAGATGCCGATACAAATGCAAACCGAATTTATTCCACTCGAAAAATAATGGTTTGCATACCCAAGTATGAGTGCAGCCACATCTTCCACTGAATACAGTCTCTCGACCTCACAATGGATGGGGAGTGAAAGCTGTGGTGAATGGGGGATCTGTTATTTATGTCGGCCGCAGTTCAAAATCAGTCTCTGTGGAGAGGACTCACACCATAAATTTTTCTATGGCCCCTATGAGCGGGTCAGGAAGGCAACAATATTTCCTCTTTATTAGAAACAACAGAAACAACACGCAGTCGTAAAGGCGACTTGAGAGGTGAGTCTGAAACACACAGAAAAACGCTGGGAAAGCCAGCCGCTGTGTGACGGGAGAGGTAGTCACACAATCCATTTCTCCCACCCGTTCGTCCTTACACTGGTGAGCTTCGTCATAACTCTCCCCCTGACTCACAGACTCGCCATGCTTCACCACAGGTCAACTTGGAGATGAACTTTGAAGGAAGAGGTAACAAATGATCGTAGCTTCCCGGGCAATTCATATCGGCTGAAGTGCCATAACCCTCTACATATCCTGACCTCAATTTGGAGTCTGCGTGTTGAAGGCCCATCTGAGGGAGGTGGTATCGATCTGAGCAAAGACTCTGGCAGCATCAATAAACAACCAGCTTGGGGCTTCAAGGCTAAGGAGACATCTCTATTTCAGCTAGAGGGCTTGCACTGGGATACCTGAGGTGGAATGGGGCCCATTTTCCACTCTGAACTCATAGCGAGGCCAGAGCCTTAGTGTGGGAGAGGCCATTGGTATATTCCTTCACCTTAGCACAGACAAAAGGCAGTCAAGGTAAATAATAAGAAGTCAGTGTAAATGAGGCTCCTAAAACACAGCGAGGGCATTCATGCTCTGCTGTATTAATTACTATTCCAGTCGAGAGGCATTGTTGGAGGAAGACTGATGAATAGTCTGAGTGTAAACAAAAGATGCTTTGCCACAGATCTCCATCATGAGCAACGACAGTCCAGACCTTGAATAATTAATTCAATGAATATAAAACAACAAGCCGACGACATAATTGGACAGTGACAGTAAGCATCATCATCATCATTATAATTATCACCATCACCATCATCATCATGGAGCAGATGTAGCCAGGAAACAAGGACAAATAGTGATAGTAAGGTAGTTCTCGCTGACAATGGGGTTGTTTACATGTTTTCTCTTCCTCGTAGAGAAAGTTAAATAAGTGTGCCTCATATATTTAGAGTCAGACTGAGCTCACTTTGTGCTAAGCAGCTTGTCAATAGCAAGAAAGAAGGCACCGAACAAGAGAGCTGGCCTGATAAAATGGCTTTTAATTACCAGACAGTGAATTCTGGCCTTCCTTTTCCTCCTCCTCCTCCGAGCTAAGTCGGGGGTTTGATTTCTGATAATGTGGATTGCTGACTTGGCTCCATCCTGCTTGCCCCTACAGCAGAAGGACCTTACGTCAAATCCTGAGAGAGTGTGTTTGACAATATGCCACATAGATCTTAACGTTTCATCAGAGGCCGGCGCTGGTGGAGGCATTAATCAGGGTGCTTGATAGCTTGGCTTTGTTTCCCCTTTTACTCGCCTGTAACAATTAGATGGAGTAATAATTCCAGGCATAACATGGACGTCAATGGGTCTTTAACCCAGCTGTTTTACAAGAGTAAGTGATGAGTTCAGGACAGGTCAATGCGAAGAACTACTAACCTTTGTTTGGGCGTGTAGATATATGGAGAGACAGACGGACGGACGGACGGACGGACGGAGAGACAGACAGACAGACAGACAGATAGACAGACAGACAGATATTTCTCTGTTGTCTCTCTCCTCCCTCATCTGAGGTTCTCATCAAAAAGGTTTGGTGGTAATTGATTTAAAAGTTCAGACTATCAGAGTGTGGACTTGTTAGTTTGAGATGACAGACAGTGAAATACAACCTTTTGAAAATACTGGTCAAGTACATGTTTCATTGATCAGGTCTGCGACCGAAACACCTTAAAGAGCCGCTTATCGTTACACATAACCACGGTCAACACACTGAGGTATCAGCTCGGTGAACAAACAGCTCTAAATTAACAGAAAATGAGACTTCACTTTGTCCGGGGATCAATGTCTTGTTCTTGGAACTGCAATCAGAGCTGTTTGTTGGATGGCCAGGGAGACTGATTCTAGTCTCGATGATAAGACCCTAATCAACAACAGTTCTAAGTGCCCTTTTGTTGTACATTCAATTATACACTAATGACTCGTGTCAAGTGGAAATCTTTAAATACTAATGCTGTGTTAATCTAGAGTGAGGAAGTAAAATCTTTGCATGCTCTGAAAGCCATGGCCCCATGGCCGCTTCATAACCTTTTACTTTTGCTTATAAGGACATTTTGTGTGCTGCAAAGTGCCTGGAACGAACCACACTTATATGACTGAATATTCAAATGAATTTGAACGACATATTGACTAACGACAGAACATTGCATCACCTGACAGACTTTTCACACACCATAGGACTTTAATACCACGCAGAACAAAGGGATTGCAGGGCAACGGAGATCCCTTGTAGTTTCAGAAATCTGTAAATATAATCCAGGATGATGTACTGTAGTATCATGAAGACTCTGCCTGTGACTATATTTTGGGATCAGTTTTTTAAGCGCCTAACACACAAGCCCTTCTTGCTGGATGAGAAGCGGTGTTGCAGTGAACTTTCCATATATACCCGATTATGATAGATCAATGGTAATTTTCTAATTATACTAAATGTATTGATTTGTCTGATTTCATTGTGTACATTTCATTAATAGTTTCATCACTGTTGTTATTTACAAGATTGAACCAGAAACCAATAACTATCAAACTGGGACCTAATAATTTAAAATCTTTATAACCTTTATTCTGAAATTGGAGACCGGATGTTGATACGGAAACCTAGTTCAGAAGTAGTTAGCTATGTAGCTAAATATGGTAGTTGTCACAGTGGTAAACCTCAGTTCAGAAAGTGAGTAGTTCCGAATATTACATCGAACCATATGGTCATGACAAGTCGTGATTTTGCTTTTCGGTGGCAGTGACTGACACGGTTAAAGTCGTTCGTTTAAATCCCCGCCTCCGACACAGTACCCCGGTTAAACAAGATGCTAGCCAGTGCCGTTAACTAACAACACAGGAAAGAATCGCTGGTTTCGACTTCCAAACAGCTCTCACGATGAGCCAGGACATATATTTTTTATGATATTCCTTCTTCATACAACCTCTCTGAAATGGACGTCGAAGGAATTGTTATACGCATCAAAACGCCATTGGGGGATATGGACTCCTCCGTTGATTGCCCAGGTCTGCTCAACTTCAATGACTTGCTGGTGAGTCGTCGAGATGCTAGTGAGCTAGCAATGTCCGTACTCGCGCACATTTTACAAAAATGAATATTAATGCAATGAACCAGAGCAACAGTTTGAACGCGACATGAGCTAAGATGTTGGACGATTGGCGTGTAAGCCAATTGACCAACAACTCTGTCTTTTTCTCTGTCGCTGGCAGGGGTTTTGTCATTACTTCCCACTAACTCACGCAATCATTTTTCAGGGTGCCATCAGAGATGTCATGCCTGAAGCCACCGTCACAGCCTTTGAATGTAAGTTTCCACGCTATGGTTACTCCTTAACCACTGCCTCACACGGCATAAGGATGCAAAAAAGTGGTGCTACGTTTTATGACAGTAAAGAGCTACCCTACATGTTAATATTTCAATATTGTATGAAGTGTATGCCATGTTTAGACATCATCGTCACAAACTGTCATACTCATTACAATCAATCTAAAGTCATGTGACTTCAGATAGAATTTTACTTTACTCGAGCACGCCTCTTGACGATCACGCGTCAGTTCAGCTGTCATTCATGCATAAGCCCCGCCCCTGAGGCATTTTGATTGGTCAGGCAGACACGCTCACACGTTAAGACGGGGTAATCGGACCACTTCAAAACATTCCAGAGCGTCGCAAACACAACATTTTAGATTTCAACGTTGCATTTTTTAACAATATTTATTTTTCTGACATATTTTACAGAATGATGGAAAATTTTGAGTAGCATCTCAAATCTCTGTTATGTGGGAAAACTAAATGTTTTACAAACGTCACTCATGAACTTTACTTCCACACCACCAGTTTTCCAACCAGCAACCCATTGTGTTTGACCTTGTAATTGATGAAAGTCAAGCTTGTACATTGTGTCATTGATTTCTTATTTTCTGTAAGTTCAGGAAGAGAGGAACGAGTGATGTCACTTAAATGTTTTTACTCATTGCAAGTTAAAGTGTGCAAGTAGGACAACTCTCATCAAAATTCCCACTGTCACATTTTGTCAGCACCACCATCCTATCAAATAAAAAGTTTCCGGCTTATGGCACATATGTCCCCATGAGTTCACTGGGATATGTCCATGTTCTTTTTTGTCCAATCATGATGCACTCTTGTATTTTCACTGTTTCTCATTGTCTTGTAGATGAGGATGAAGTGGGTGACAGAATCACCGTAAGAAGTGATGAAGAGCTCAAAGCCATGTTATCTTATGTGAGTACAGTGACTTTCTATTCCTGTTTTTGAACTTGTTACACTCCACACACAACACAAAACCCTTTATCCAATAAATATATTCATATGAAAACAAGAAATGCTTAAACAGATACATGCTACCGTAAATAGGTAGTATTAGAGAGTCCATGTTCCCCTTAATATCCATTTTGCGTCATGAATTGAACCAGATTTGATTTTGTAACCCAGAAAATTTCCAGTGTGTCATAATAAGGTGCTTCACTGGTTCAGATTCTGATTCTTGTTTTTCTACAAGCCCAAAATATCAACACTATCAAAGGTGATGTGATTTAGATATGTGTGATCAGGCATTTGTGTATCAACCCATAATGATTTATTAGTATATAAGTGAATTTCACTCTCAAAAAGTTTGTACCAGACATGGAAACTGTTCCCATAAACAGCATAAACACAGAACTTGACCTGATATTCACACTGAAAATGGAAGCTAAAAAACATGTACTCATTCATTTATTCACTCACTTGCCCCTATGCGTAATTGCACTGGCCACACTGACTCCTCATAATGATAAAAGAAGGGACACTCGAAAAATATTTTGTAACAGCATTAACTGCATTGTGATAAATGTTTTGTGGTGGAAACAATCACAATGTTTTTTAAGAAATAAATTGAGTGACTGTGAGTGTAAACCTCCACAACTCTTAATAGGGATTAGCAAATGTTGACCACAGTTTTTAAAACACCGTTTCCAGTCTGTGTGCAATTATAAAGCCATGTTTCGAAAAGCTGCAGGATCACACTCGCACATACACATTTACTCACAAACATTTATGCTGCTGCATCTACCCCCACATACAGTACACTGTCATATTCCACATACTTACTGTTCATTCCATGGACAGTGAGAGTAATGACTTGTAATGGGTTTCTCTACAAGGTACACTGAAAGTTAAATGAACTGTCAATTTTTATTATTTATTATTCAGTACTTAAAGTTTTGCCTCATTAAAGAGCGAGGCCCCCCTGGGCTGCAGCATTGTTCAAAATCTACTTTCATCTGTGAATGTCTTTTACCCCCCATCAGCTCACATTGATGCTGCTAGAGCCACAGGCACAATTTACACTCCTTGTTTTTTTGTCCGTCTTTTTTATCATATGTTCGCTTTTGGTTGCTTTTTAATCATTATGTAGCAAAGGGTTGCAGGGTGATTTAGCAGAGAAAGACAGCTGTTGTGCTGACGCGCAAAGGAAAATTGGGACAGGAAATTGACCTCAGACAGATTTTTGATTCATATATCCAGATGAGGTGTCATGAAACACAATTTGTTTTGTATGGTCTCTGTTGACTATTACATGTCGTTCTCACTTGACATCCAAAGTAGCTCGACCATGAGACCACAAAATGAAATGACCCACATTCCCATATGTAGAAAACGTATTGAGTTGAATTTGTCTCAGGTTGCTCTCAGAATTGGACCATTTTAGGCAATAATTTAACAGAATATGATGCTGCCACACAGTTGACCAGTATCTGAACACATGGGTGGCACGTTTTATAGATGTTAAGATTCAACTAAAGCAAACGGATCAAACTTCACATACAGCTCCCATATGTGACAATTACCTTAACTTTCATTAAGCAGTGGAAAGCATTTTAAATCCATCTCTATATCCAAGGTGAACTTCGTTTAGATCATACGAACTTTGAGTAGCACTCAAAGCTATAGAATAATCAGACATAAGATATCTATTGTGATGATATACATGCTAACATAACAGGGGCTTTTTTTTTTGCAAACATTAGGTCAATGATGACAATGTTGTATCTAACAAAAGTAAATTTAGTGTTCGTAACATTCATACAGAGGTGAAATGAAATGCGGGACACATCTCAGTGATTGTTACATTAACCCATTATAACATTTGAGTGTGGCTGGAGTTTGCTGCTTAAATTCTTCAGGCTAAAATAGTTCTACCTTTTCTGCAAAGGACCTTTCAGGCAGAATGTAGGTCAGAGTGGAAAAGTACAGGGAAGTTGCCATCAGTCGACATTTCAACTTTATTTTCTTTTGCAGAAGTTCAAAGATTTCCACTGAAATAGTGTGTGGCACATGATGTTCATGAGTGTAGGACAGAGTGAAGCCACATGTTCTTCACCTAGCTTTTTCAAGGTTAAATTTCATAGGTAGCTACCCATTTTTCAATAAATCCACACCGTGATGGGTTTAAGGAAACCTTGAATCCTGGATGACGTACAATTTCAGCTTTATTCTGCAAAGCAATATGTTTTTGTCTCTTCGCTTTACTCGGATCATATGACATTTACATACTATGTGAATATTTGACCCCGGCTCTCACATTAGTTTACCGAGCATCGTTGTAGTGCCCACCACCCTGCTCTGCTTCGTCCACACATTTCAAACGTCATTTGTACAATGAGTTTTTGGCAAACAAATCCAAGAACCTCGTAATGGCTTTCTTCTCCTCCTGGGACGGCCATGTGTGCAAAAAGCTGCTGATTGCCTGGAAAATACCAGTCTCACTAAAATATAATTTACTCTCGCAGGGTCCTTTTGAATGTCTTATCAAGGGTTATACTTTTCAGCATTTGCATTTGTATTCATTCAGGAATTTTTCTCCTCGTGTTGGGGGTAGTTTGCTGCGTTTGCCACTTGGCCTCCGCAGGGACTCCTAGTGGGTTTTTGCCTCAATGTTGTTAATTCCAGGTGAGCAGACAGCCATTATGTGAAATTAATAGGAATTAAGGGTAGCCAGCATGTTGGGTGGAAGGCAGGATAATTCATTAGGCTCTCTAGTGGTTGTTGTGTGTGTAAGTGTGAAAGAGCGGGAGAGAGTGATGGATGGTGAAAACAAGACATAACCGCCTCAGAAACTGAATCAAACTTTACTGCCATTATAATGTAATCTTCCCATTTTCCCTTTATGTGGCCTACTGAAAAATCCATGCTGCTTATTGCAGAACAAAATTAATGCTCAAATTCAACACTTAATTAACATCAATCTGCAGAGGGCATTTATTGTGAGAACTACCCTCCCATCACGAAGAACATTGATTGCTACATGCCCCTGTGAGACCTGCTAGTCTTCCAGGCATCTCTAATCATTGTTCGACACCTTGAAAGACAGACGCCCCTGTTGAAAGTTAAAGACTTGCCTGTGTCAGGTACTAAAAAAAAAAAAAGTGACCTCATGCGTTCCTCACCCAGCTCCCCCTGGAGGTAGAGGCTCTAATTCCGCCATCCTTACTCCCATTTCCCCTTAGTCTGCTAATGATGATGAGACCTGCGCTCTCCCCGGCTTGTCCCTTAAGGCTGAGCGATGGTATTTGGGACCGGACACTGTTTAGTTATTGGCCAACAATGGAGAATGTCTTTTAATAACACACCTACTACAGATTAGGTGGTAATTGCAGCCTTAATCAATAAGCTAGCTGAGCGGAAAATTAAAGGTACGTGAAGCCCGAATGCCTACCCCTCCTTCGCACAACCAACCCCAAACACACACAACACGTTTTTGGTGTTAGGCCCATTGTTCAGGAGAGGCCTAGTGAGAACGCTGGAGGGCAAAAGCAGAGGGCTAGGAGCGAGGAGGGATCTGACAGTGATAAATAGGCCTTTTAATAACAGCTGTGCCACATGGGTAGCCATTCTGATCCGTTCCCATCCAAGCTGGTCCCATCATCCTTCCTCTCTCCCTCCCTTCATCCTCAACAACGTGAGGGCACATTTACATATCCCCATGATTTAATATGACTCGGTTCATATTGATCGCAAAAAAAAAAAAAAAAGAAAGAAAATTCATATTAATACTTTGAGACAACATGCACGTATTGCTACTTTTTGAAGAATTCCTGCCAGGAGAGGTGGCTGCAAACATGGACAAAGACAGCCGCACGCACCCACACACACACACACACACACACACACACACACACACACACACACACACACACAGTTTAACAGATGGTTTGCTTAACTGAAACATCAATTATTACATTGCCTTGGCAAGCATCAGAATGGCTCCTGAGTGACTGCGGGGATGGGTGGGTGGCAATGTGTATGCGTTTGCACGAGTGTGTATGTGCCCATGTTTGTCCTGTAGGGTATGAGTGTTTGGTGAGCTGTTGACCTGGAGGAGAAAAGGGTTAATGCTACACTCCTTCAGAACAAGCCCACAGGGCATTTGTCCTCACTGGCAACAGATTTCAGCGTAGCACACTTACATTTTTTGAGGAAGGGGGGAGACACTGGATTAATGCTGACATCATTTAAATGAATTGCTGATTTTTATTTGGCCAATATACCACAGTATCACATTTGTGCATCAGTCAATTTAGCAATACTTGGCCCTTACATATTCCCAAATTCATTCCCTTCAGTTGTGCTCATTTATTCACATTTCAGTCAATATTTTTCAAGATGAAATTTTTATTTTTATCTGCCATATGTAGTCTTTTGTGGGGAAAATGTAATAGGAAAATGCAATTACTCTAAAATCTTCTTCTTCTTTAGTATTGCAACACAATGCATGAACAGCGAATGAATGGCCTGCTCCCAGACCCTCTGCAAATATTTCCTCGAGGTAAGCGTGTATGTTAAGTATCAATTTGTGACGGATCGTTTTTCCGCTGCCATCAAGTCACTTCAAATTGTAAATAACAATGTTCTGCACATAAGTCATTTTGATGTTGATCAATATAAGTGAAATGCTGCAGCTCCGCCATTACACAGTGTGCTGTCGGAGCACCATGTAATGATGCTCTGACCAGAATCTTGAATGTGCAATGTTAAAAAAGAATTAGTAGGTGTCATGACTGAAGAGGTGGCGCTATTGTTTTGGAATGTGAAGGTATTCACACACTGTGTGTGTGTGTGTGTGTGTGTGTGTGTGTGTGTGTGTGTGTGTGCGTGTGTGTGTGCGTGTGTGTGTGTGTGTGTTCCTTTTCCTGTTCAAACTTACACAATAAAAGTGCTCGGGACTGGGGGCAAAGTGACAACACATTTATATTCTCCTTATTGCTCTCACTGTGTCTGCCTCACTTCCTCACTGTCTCAGGAGCCCAAAATCTCAATCACTCTCTCCTCCACAACTAATTTCAGAATAACCCTCATTTCATTTTTTTTTTTTTTTTTTTTTGCTTTATAAAGAACTGATTCCTTTTCAGCACATTTGTAAATGGCCCTGTGATGTGTTCTACAATCTAGTCAATTACTGTTTCAGCCGGCAAGACTCCAGGGAACCGGAACATACATGGCCTGAAGGTACCTATCTCAATAATTGTTTCAGCTGCCTTACACAGAGAATGAGAGTGAAAAGGGTTGAGGCAAATGGATTGGTAACGCTATGTTCCACTTATTGAAATGTCAATTGAAGTCAAGGCTCTCCTTCTCTTTCACTCATTCTTTTGCTCCCTTCGTCTATATTTATGTGTGGGCATGTCTGGCTCAGGCTCTAGCTCTCTCTCTTTCTCTCTGTCTCTCTCTCCTTCCCTCCCTCTCTTTCTCTCTCTCTCTCTCCCTTTCTCAGTCTCTCTCATACTCTCCCTCCCCCTCTCATTTTCCCTCTCCCTCTCCCCATGTAGTCATTTGGTTATGCCGTGATAGTCATTTAAGAGCAGGGTGTTATGTAGAAACCCGGACCCCCCGGAGTATTATGATCCTCTCATTCGATTCGATAGGAAGAGCATCAGGGTGGGTTAGCGCAAAGCAAGTTGAACAGTAAGAAGATGTCATTGCTCAACCATGAAATTGTCATTACAAGACTCCCCCCCTCCTCCTCCACTTTAGGAATGGCCTTGCTCAGACCCTCCCATTTTATGTAAGGCATATGTTGCTATTAAACGTCATTGCTAATTATAATGGGTTAAATGACTTGACACCCCCTGCATCTCTCAGGATAATCCACGTTATAGCTGTCTCCATTTCAATTGTACGATCTACCCCCCAAATACTGGAGGTAATTTATCTAATGTATCCTCTGAGGAGCCTTTACAACAACCGCTGAACTGTGTCAATCCTTTTCTTAAGGTCAAAGGTCTGTTTTGAGAAAATTGTTTTCCAAAAACCTTTTAGTCATTTTGGTAATCTTTTGCCTCTCGTCTCCTGTCTTGATATAAAAGCAATTGAGTGAGGGGAGTCTCATGTGCTGTTTAAATTAGGTCTTCCTGGGCACTAATTAAAGAGAGAATCCCTGTGCTTTAGTGGACCCAAAACACCGGCCTTTTGACCTCAATTAATGAGTTATTTTTAGGATACCCCCTTACAGTGTCTTCTTCTTTGTCTTTGCTTAGTAACTGGGTTGAGTCTGGAGGTGTTTGATGTAAACAGAAATACAGACGAGCAGATGAAACAAACAAAAATATGGTGGAGGCATGGAGTTAAATGTAATTTCGTTTTTACCTATGAAGTTGTGTTAAGTTAATCTTGTCCTTGTCCAAACATTGTTATTTGCCGCCTCTCTCGATCTCCCTGTCCCCCTGTGTCAATCTCTGCTACCCTTCCTCCTTTCAAGGCAGTTCTTTCATCGCTCCTCACCTCCCTCCTCTCTCTCTCCTTCGAAAGCCAATTAACCTCCAGGCTGAACTGAGAGCTGTGTTTTGTTCTTGTTCATTAGGGGGGTCTGGCCATACGTCTGTGACTGTCTGCGTTTTGGCCTTGACCAATAACTAAAAGTGTGCGCTTGTTTTTGCATGTATGTTCGTGTACATGGGGCACTGTCTCAGGTGAATACCAGGCCTAACCCAGCCAATGATTGCGCTCACGCTGTCCCAGAAACAATAACCAACAACAGGTGAGCTGGCTGATGCACGCGAAAGAGGGACCAACTGATGTGCACATTGATCTGATCCGATCTGATCCCGCTTCACTCTGAAAACAATGCCACCACGCTTGTTTGTTCCAGCTTGAAGAAGTCATCAGCAGAGCTGAAGAGGATACTTACAAATGGACAGGTGAGCCTGTGTTTTAAATAATTCTCCTACTGTTCTCATTGGCCCCGCTCTCGATTCCACATACCGGAATGAAGTGCGTTCTCACATTCTCTGGTGTTTTGAGACTG